>JAQIWH010002367.1:0-24990 GCA_034695005.1 Cryptops parisi | reverse complement strand
GGTCCTACACTCGCTTTATCATAAGCAGAACTTGCTGTGATATCTTCATCTTTGATTAGTTTGCTCTCCATTCCAAGTGGTGCCGTACATTGTCCTATAAAGAAAAAAATATCGATACATTAGAGATTTTGTATCAATGCATTTAGGGTGATTATAATCATTATTATATATAAAAAAATAATAAGTAGCAGTTTGAGCTGCGTTTGGCAGATATAAATTGACAAGAAATAGTTGGTGACCAATTTTCGCTTTGTTACGAGAGAAAGTCTCTGGTTGACACTGTCACCACTGTCATCGATCGAGCGCCAGTTCAGTCGTTAACATATGGCCAATCGACCGCACAGATTAGAAAGGATTAAAGCGATAGGCAACTGTTAATTAAAGAGTTGAACGCTCGTGATTGATGAAACCTACAAGATGTCGCATGGACCAGTGACCTCATTATTATTACTCGACATTGTCATCATCGTTCGTTTATATTTTTATGAACACCAGGATGTAAAAGTAGAAGCGTATTATAATGACCAGAAAATAGTGGGGTTTTTTACTCTCTACTTTTAATGTAGTAATGAGTGAATTATATGTATATTATAACACGTTATGAACTGTTCAGAAGAAAGCATCCACTAGGTGGGGAAATAGAATTCTGTCACATATAATGTCAATTATGCGACAATTATGTCAAGAGGCAAACTAGGAATTTTGCCAGGTACTTTATAAGAGTTAAATGCTGATCGTACAACGAGTTTTTCCTACAACGAGGATTGTGCCTACACTAAGTAAACTCGTTGTGTGAATCTTCTGTCTTATTATTTTTATTATCATTTATTATAATATATAATATTGTACTTGCAAATAAATAAACTAGGCTACACACATGCATGAAATGAAGACTTGCTGTATGAATTCGTAACTTTAATATAAAGCAAGTGTACACTCCCAAAAAAACTATATAGACATTGATAAAAGCAATAGGAAGATGATGCAGAAGAAGAGGAAGAAGAAGGATGAGCCAAAGGGTGACAGCAACAACACGACAAACTTTCAACAACAAAAAAAAATTATGAAGTAAAAGTCCCCTAAAAAAAGATGGGAGAGACGTTGATGTCGACCACATGGGATCGGTAGGAATGCGACCGAAGGGTTTTTGGTGGCATCTCTTTTGGAGCGGGTTATCTCCTAAAACCCAGTTGACATCACGGACCAGAAATACGTCTGTCGAAAAAGCCTCGCTTCGGATTACGCTTCTACTACAGCCAAAGGGAATAAATTGAAAGGTCCCATTTTCCACCCCCTATAATTTTTTTTTTTTACTTTGCCAACCCTGCATGCTTTTCTCATTCCCTCTAAAAAAAATGTCGGAAAAAAAAACAACTTATTCCCAGCTTTTTTTTTTTAAACGGAAAAATCTGTTCCAGGGATCATCTCCAGAATGCCAACATACAAATCTATGACTTTGAGATCATCAACGTCGGATGTACCAACTTAACACACCACCCCCGCCACTATGACACATAAAGCTGAGATTGACAGATTTTTCTATACAAAATCCCACAGCACGAAAAGGCGGTAAAAGTACCTTAAAAGAGAGAAAACCAAACGAAATGAACGTACTTACGTATACCAATTTAACACGCTCGTTTTCAACGTTTAATTAAACAAAGTTTTGTATACGTGATCTCGCATATTAAGTAGTTGACCAGAGAAATTCCTTCCCAGCTGTTTGTTAAAATTGCGCTATAATGCGAGTTTGTGTGTGTAGCGGTACTCAAGTGATTAAGCTGAATTATGCGATCTCGCTTATTACCCAGATGGTCTTTTAAAATATCGTTTCAGATATTCTTCTAGATGAGTTTTTGTAAGCGTGAAAGTTTCACCATTATGCGATTTTTGTATGACATTACCCAGGAGATTGAGCGGAATGTCTGATGCACTATCAGACATTCCGCTTACTGCGTGGAGACTTTGCCTACTGCGCGCAAATTAAAATCGATGCGATCTTAGATTTATGCGAGATATTTGCGTGACTTAATTTTCGCATGAATCGAGGACTTTTCTGTATATGTAGTTTTTGATTGCGCACTAGTTTAGATTTTAATGTCAATATCTCAGATAAATGGACAAGTCAATCTAATTACTGATTGACCTGTATTATACAAAAGTATCATTCATCAAGATTGTTGAAACCATCAAAGTACGAGAAATGTTATTTTGAGAGATATCTGAAATTATTATACAGTATATCTTATTTTGTGAAAGTCTGCAAGTGTACAGTATATATTTAGGAACTCACGATAATTTTGAACACTTTTTTTTATGTTGTAGGAACCCTCGTATATCAACCCCTCGTATGTAAACATTCGATCCATGTAAATTACAATCCTAGTTTAATCCTTCTCATCTTATCACCCCCACACACACATACAATATATACAAAAAAAATTGCCTTTTTTTAAAAAAATTGATACGTAGCAGATGGCAAAACATGATGAACCAAAAAAAAGAAAACTTGAACAAAAAATTTTGAAATCCTATTTTCACACATCTTTTCGCAAGCTCACCTTCAAAATCCATCTAGGCTAAACCCAATGGATTTGAATGTTCTTACGATTCATTTTCGTCTCGTGTAGTAAAAATGTAAAGGATGAAATAAGAAAGGGAGAAAAAAAAATATTTTGTGAAAATGGGAGGGTGGAAGAAGAAGAGTTAGAAGAGCTTTGGCGACGTTTTCTTCGAAGACGTCTGTCAACGAAAGGAATGCCGACATTTCGTAATAGATTTCTTCGGTGGCGAATGTTTTCGCTCTGATCATCGTTTTCTTGGTACCTTACCCTACCCTCCCTCCCCCTTCTTGGTGGCTGACAAAATGATCAGTGAACGAAGCGTTGAGTTGGCACGCATTTCCACTTTCCAAAAGGGTTATTATACAGCGACGGGAATAAGGGGGAGGGGGGGTAACGTGGGGAGGGGAAGATCGAATTTGTAGGAATTAATTCAATTGGAGGCGTGTTTTTATGTGTGGTGGTGGGGGGGGGGTGTAAGATGATGTTTTTCTCGAACGTCTAATGTATTTTTATTGTTATAATTTGTAGAAAAATTAAGAAATATGGCGATATTTATCGTGTTGATATGTTTGAAACAGTTGTTTATACAGGGTGACTCGATTATAAAATGTAGGAATTATGATTCAATCGACGGCGTGTTTGTGAGGAGGGGTGTTTAATGCTGTTTTTTTCTGAACGTTTTTATTATCATAATTTGAGAAAAGTTACAAAATTTGGCGATATAGTGATATTTATCATGTTGATGTGTTCGAAAGTATTGTTTATACAGGGTGACTTAATTGCAGAAAATCTGAGCAGCATTCAAATTTGATTAATGATGGTTTTTCGAACGTGTTTTTGTAGATGATTTCAAAAAATATGGAGACTAGATTTTGTAATGTTGAAACAGCTGTTATACAGGGTGACTCACTTTTAAGATTTTTTTTTTTTTTTGGTGAAATATGGTTGTTCAAATTTGAACCAGACTTTTTTCGACTAAGAAAGAATAGATCTTGGTCCAACAAACTTCGGTTTATCAGTCAGGAAAACTATTACTACATTCATCTGGATTGGTGTACTCTAAACAGTTCTATATACAGGGTGACTCAATTTCAGATTTTTGTTTTAGTAATAAGAAAGATATTCAAGTTTGAACCGAATTGCTTTCGACGATAGATGAATACGTTGATAATGCATTGGATATCAAACAAAATCCGGGTCAAATTTGAACACACTTCTTCTTTCGTATATAACGTTTCATTACATAAAAGTGGGATCCTGTTACAACCTATCGTTTATTTAATTGTTGAAATTTGCATGAACAAACATCAAGTCAAGCTGTGCAACTGTGTTGTTATGGAGATGAAACCGTAGACAATTTGCTCGTAAACTGCCACAAATTAATTTAAAATCTCAATCTGTTTTATAGACGAAGGGGAAGGGGTTGAGAGAGAAACAAAATTTCAATGAAATTGTAATTTTGCATGTTTTTTTGGTTCCCTTCGCGTTTTTCCGGATTTTTTTTTCTCTTTTACTTCGCCATCATCTTGATCGAAGAAACTCTCGAGGGAAACATTTTTTTTTTACTTTCAATGCGACATCGCTAGTGAAACAAGGTCGTAAAAAACAATAAAAAGTCATTAACCAAAATGCTATAAAACCTAATGTTTTCTCCTTCTTTATTCGAAATGTCTAGAATAGCGTTTTCTGAAACTTCGTAATAAGTGATTTTTTTGTTGTTTTCTTCTTTTGCAACACGAAATCAATGCCTCGTCGAAAAAGTCTATATATATTTATATAGTACTATTATAGTACTAGAAGTAGCCCCGTGCCATGCACGGTTTTAATTGAAACAGAAGTTGGATTTTCGAAGGTTACGTTTTATTAAAAATGTCGCTAGGTGTCACCGCTGCATTGGTCATCGCTGCATTGATACGCGTTCCGGACCATCACAGAAATGAAGATAGACAGAAGGAGCTGAAGACTCGGGCTATTCTTAATAAGAATTATTAGTATAAGGATTTATTATTTGCGAAATGGTTTTTCTTTCCTCGAGTACATTAAAAATGGTTTTTTAAGCACACTCTTTATATAGCCCACTGTCATATACAGATATACAATACTGTATGTAGCTACATGCATAACCCAATGACATCCATTTTTCATTGCTGCGTGCTTTGATTTTTATGGGAAATTCTATTATGGAATTAAAATTTACGCTATCTTTGAGTAATTTCGCTATTCACTTTATGCGTGTTTTGAGTAATTCCCTTTTTCATTTCTGCACATATCGATTTATGCGAATGAAAATTTTGATTATGCGAAATTAAATTTTATGCGATCGTTTTGAGTAATTCGATGTTTTATTTATGCGAGTTTTGAGTAATTTCATTTTCAGTTTCTGCAATTTTCGATGTATTTATATATGCGATTTTTTTTTTACATTGGACTTATGTGGTTTTTTATTTATGCGATTTATGTATTTTTGGTACATTGGATTATACAGTATATTATCCAAAATGACTATTATACGTTCACGCTATCACAAACTCACAAGTGAAGCTAATATAAAGAGTATAAAACAACATTACAAATGCTTTTTAAGCATACACTTTACATAAACTACAGATATTCAGCTACAGATATTTTGTATGCACATACATAATGTAAAATATCCATTTTAGATTTATCCGAATTTTGATAAATGCATATTTCGATTATGCGGTTCTCGCTTTTATGCTTTTTTTTTGGTACATTGGACTATACAGTATATTTTCATAAACGACTGAAGATGGCAGTGCACCGTCAATTCACAGTTCACTTTCTCACAAACTCACAAGTGAAGTTAATATAAAGAGTATGAAAAAATATTTCTATTATGAATGAGAATAAAGATTCGGTCGAATGGATTTGCGATAATGGTGTTTGCGAGTGAGGGTGTGAGGGACATTAACGTCTGGAAAGGACGAGGAGGAAAAAAGGGGGTTGTTTAGACTCCTATGGGCATATATAGAGGTGTTGGTTGGTAATGTGCATGTTGCTAAAGTGCATCAATTATCATGTGTCACTTGGTTGGACGTTGAAGAGAGCGTGGTGTGATGTGGGCGGTCAGCTGTGTCGTCGTATATAATCTTCAACCCTCCCTCTGAACCCGTGGATAAATCCTACGTGTGGGTCTATATGTGGGGGTCTATGTGTAATAGATGACATGTCCGCTCGTTTTTAGGGGTGCACTTTGAGATATTTGGTTGCTTCACAAATAATGCATCCCAATGTTTGAATGGTGACAGTAATGTCAATGGACAGTTATAGATTCGTTTTTGTTTGTTTTATTTATAGAAATATTTATTTTTCCTGCTTTTAGCTTGTTTATTTGTTGATAAATTGAGCTATTTGTGGATATAACATTTTTTTTTTAGAAAAGTTCAGGAAACTATAGTAAAAATATAAATTGTTCAAAAATTTTCCGGATTGATTTTGCGTTACCCAGGTAGGATGATGCTTGGATTGCGACCAAGAAAATCCGGTTAAAATTTGAACACTTCATATATTCTTTTTGTAAATACTCAATGGATTTCGTATTTTAAACTATTGCAAATGTATGTTCATATTTTTGAATTTTGCTATTTGGTTAAATTTTGAAAAGTAAATTTTTCTAGATGTAAATTTTAATGAAGGATTCACAATTTTATCGTCGGTGATAAATTGTATTAGAGTTCACATTGATCAATAATGTAAATTTTCATGTTTTGTTCTTCACGTTGTTACGTACACTAAAACTACATTTTTTCACGTCAAACTTTTTCAATCAAATTCCACCGAACCCAACAGTTTATATGACGTCATACATACACCCGTTTTCTCGCGTTTCATTGTTTGATGAAAATCACAAAAATGTGCCTTGACGTGTGTATGACGTACCTCAGATAAACTGTTCGAATCGATGGAATTTGATTGAAAACGTTTGGCGTGTAAAATTGTCTTTAGATTCGCAAGAAATAAGTACGGTATAAAATTGACAAAAAAATATTCTTATATAACTTTAATATACAGTATAACCTTTACAGCTGAGCTTTAAATAGGTAACATAACATTAACTCGCGTGCTGGTCGTTTGTGTGTCAGAACTGTAAGTGTTTTGATGGTGTTATTCAACTTTAATGTAATTCTGTGGGGGGTTAAGGCTATGCATTTTTATTATATAAAACTAGGTAATGAATAAAATAAAATTAGAATTATATGAATCTAATAATCTCGAACTGCAGGTTTAAATAAAAAATTAAGCACAGTGTCACCAAATCATGAAAGCCACAAAATATGAGTCTCATAGAAACTAAAGCCCGTGTCACAATTAATTTCCACTTAAAGATGACGTGTCAAACAAGGGGTTTGTTTTTTAAAGGAAAGTCGCTACAAGGGTTAGATTAAGAGGATTTTCTCCTTTGTCATTCTGGGTTTTTAGTGTGTGTTGTACTTGGGATCGTTACGACACGTGTAAACCAAGGTGTAGACGCACGTTCTTATTAAAGACAAACATGGTGACGATGATGAATCAATGGATGTTTCTTGTTACTAAAGATCACCTTGAAAATGTGTCTTCCCCTTTTCCTCTAAAGAAGAGAGTGGGATTACACCCACTTCGCTCGCACACACACACATAGTGTGGGAGCGTCATCTCTTTGAGGAACCTCATTAAGCAAGGAGCAAAATTTGCTCGTTGCATCCTGGGAACGGGCTCGAGTGGCGGTGCCAAAGCTTTACAACCCCACGTTTTCTTGTAAGGAGAGAGACACACACAATGACAAACACTTAATTAAGCAACATTAAGTCGCAACCTGTTTCCACGCGTCGCAACTTTTGTCGTTTACAACTTTCACGGGTGTTCTTTCTGCGACAAAACCCAGGACCTCTTTTAATAGCGCCTCCTAACAGTTACCCACGCAAACTCTTAAGTAGAGAAAGGTATTAAATGCTACTATGGTCCCATTGGTTGTTGGTAGTTTTTTTTTTAAGGTTTTGAGTGAAGTGGGTTTTCTTTTTATACTTGAAAGTGAAGAGTAAACTTTGCTATTAGAGGTACCGAAATATTTTATGGGTGCTCTCGCTTTAGTCATTGAATAAAGTAAGTTTTTCGATTAACTTAAAGGTGGAACTGTTGAAACTCTTTGACTCATTGGTTTTTTTATGCAAACATCCAGTGGTTTTATTTTTCGTAAAAAAACAAAAACATTCGGTAATTTTAAGCTGTCATTACTATATACAGGGTATCTCAATAGTCTGTACAGTTTTAAATTTTAAATGAAAACTGCGCCAAGACTAACCCTGTATAATTACACACATCTGTCTGTGTAGAACGTTTTAAATCCATGGGGGTTCGTCATAACCACGTGAGTGCAAACCATTATATCCATGGGTTAACCATAACAACTTGAGTGTAAATATAAATCACAACAATAAACTGAAAAATAAAATTTTGCTGTCATTATTGACGGGTTTGCTTCTAGTTGATATAGATAAAGACCCAAAGGTCTTGTGATTGCAGCCTACCTGTGCTGTGCAGTGTAACGCTAGAAATCCACGGGGGTAGGCTATACTGTATAACTTATACAGTAACAACGTGAGTTTGTAAATACAGTAATACTCTTCATTATGTTACCGTAACAACACGAATGTAAATAGTAACTAATAAGTTAGCTTAAATAACTAATGATGATTTCGTGTTACGGCACGGGTCACCTGCTGGCTTTGAAAGAGTTGCAAATTAAGATACAGGTAACTCTCATCATACGTATTCGATTTACATAAATCTTTTTTTGGACACAAATTTTGACTTACGCGATAACTTCACTTATTTGTATACAGAAATATCGTGATTTCATACTGGTGTTTTCATTGGTTATTTACCTTCCAAAGATCCATCATAATTTTAAAATAAGTTATGAATTTCACGTGAGAAAAGTCACCTGGAAATGCAACACGCAAAAGTTTTCCTTCATCTTTTTTTTTTTTTTGACTATGTAATGGAATAATTTTAAAATCATGATATTCATGACAAAAGACGCGTGTGAAAATTTTATTTTATATTTTTTGGAAAGTTTTTGTTTCCATTTATTTTGTCTTCATGGTTTGGTCATAAGATAATAAAACTCGCAGAAAGTTATACAACTCGGGTAAAGCGAAATAGTTTCAAAAAAATCGTGTTAAATAAATAAGAAAAAATATATATAAATTCAAGATGAGTAGTGTTATTTCTATGAAAGTAAAAGTGTCAAAAAACTCCACTTTTTTCTTGAAGGATAGATAGCCATGATAAATGTGTTTATTTCTATTACGTATAAAAGCCAACACCCAGATTTGCTGACGTGTTATGAGCCAATCAATGAAATATTAGGTCATAAATCAAAACCCCTTTCACATCTAAAAAGTAAATGAGAAGAAGAAAAAAAGTAGTATTGTTTATTTTCAGTTGAACATGACAGGTTGTGGTTAACCGATGTTCTTAATTCTGATTTATGAATCGAATTAATATGGCGTCTTTCTTAACGTTGTTTCTTAAGTAAAGTACTATATATCAGAATTTATGTGACTGTGAACAAAAATGGTCCTGAATGGGTTTTAAATATAAGTGAATTAGTAGTCTACTATGTGAATTAATGAACGATATCAGTGAATAGTGTAATAATTTACAATACAGTACTATAACAGTGTAATAGTCTACTGATTAAAGAGCCTGGTGTTAAAGAGTGTTAAGTAACATTTTTGTCAAAAATGGCCCAGAAGCAGTTTCGAATGTGTTGCTAGGTGCAATTCTACTTTCCTGACGTACAATGTTGAGCAAAACAACAATATGTGCAAAGATAATAGTGCAAGAAGTGTGAAGTAGCCATAGACAGCAAAGCAAGTTCAGATCTTAAAGCGCGTATTCCTCGAAATTGTAACGATGTTACTTAACAACCCTTTTACACCAGACCCTTCAATTTAATTACAATGATAAAGTCGTTTGGTTGACAAGATGGTGACTGCGACTTGGTTGCACTTAGTAGATCAACACAAGTTTTATAGTTTTTTAAGAAAAAAAAATCGATATTTTATTATGACGAAGCTGTTTTGTCAGTGTTGGAATTTCATTGCCTACTTCAGTGAAACCGAATCCTGTCGAAAGGTATGCAAAAAACTCTCACTTTTGTTTTTATTTAAAAAAAAATGAACGGAAGGGTGTAAAAAGGAAACTTTATACCTACATCTAAGACAGAGATGGGTAAATAAAAAAAAAGTATAGTGAAAAAAGGATTAGGGTTCTCCAATAGCAGGATGTTAAAAGCAAATGGGGAAAGGTTCATCAGCACCTTTTGCTTCTTGAACCACTCTTTTGCGCATGCTCCAGTGCACTCGCTATTGTGTTGCAAATACGATATTCTTGGGGAATTCGTAAGCTTCTCTCGTTTCCTACCGAGGTATAAAAAACGAGGGGTAAAAGAGATGGAAGTTGGAGAAGAAGAAAAAAATCAATGCCGTCAATTGCTCTCACCGCCAGACACGAGAGGGAAGATAGTATTCCCCAATGAATGCCTTAGAAGTCCCTGATTGATATATAACGACAAAGGGTGGGGGAGGGGGATGAAATTAGGAGAAAAGAGGATAAAAGGAAGAAGAGGTTGCAAGGGAAAGTAGAACAGATTGAGAGAAAAAAATAACTTTGATCACAGGTGTTTATATTTGGCCTAAAGGTGAACACGTTGCTGATAGACCCACTAAAAAAGCGGCAACTTAAAGAACAAAGATAAACTTCTGTGAAAGTTAAAGACATATTATTATAAGGAATTAGTTGAATGTGCTTTTGATGTGTGTACTAGATTCTAGACATTAGGGATATGTTGGTATAGATAGGAGTAGTTAGTGTGATAATCCCTTCAAGATGGCGCTTTGAGTAACAAACAAGTTCTGACATGTCCATGTTCACGAAAACCATGTTCCGATACGTTTCTCCTGTAATAGGTGTATACAAAACATGTTTCTTTTTTTTTTAAAAACCATGACCGTTTTTTCTTTACTAATTACTCTATACGTAACGTGGAATAACAAAGTGTTGTCGTGTAATTAATTGGAAAGTAGCATTGTTCGTCGTTGGCATCGGGACATTGAATTTTCGAATGGGTTAGTAGTCATTTGAATTGCAAAATATACAATGGGGGTTCTTTCGTGTCATTTGCCTTCTCGGGCTAATTCGAAAAGGGTTGGAACGGCTAATGGTGTAATTCGTAAGCCCCTTCATTGTAATTGAGGAAGGCCGAAAATGAAGTGTAGTACACCACTCGTAAAGGGTTCTAACGGACGTGTTCTGTCAAAAACAGGAAGTGAACCTGACACGGTGAATTGAAAATCAATTCGTGGATGATGCAAAAGCATTTTTGGTGGGAGGGTGACTTAACCTGAGTGTTGTTGTTTTCGAATTTTTTGTTGTTGATGATTATGATGATGATGATGATGAATAATCTTTGGCGTTTTTTCTTTGAAGTAAAAGAATGGATAATTGAGTGTAGAAGGTTTATTTTGGTTTTTTTTTTCTGTTTACAGGTTTATGGATGTTCTAATCTCTTTTGCTTCGATGAGAACATCGGCTTCATCAAGTGTAATTAATCATGCAGGTGGTAACTTCATCATCAACCAAGAAAAACACAGAAGAATGATCATCTACAAAGTAGGATATCTTTTTTCTAGCAATTGATATGTAATATAATGAGATAAAAACAATGGACGACACATTATCATCTATAACAGAATTTTCATTGTTAATGGAACGCGGATAAAAACTGACACATGCAGCTAAAAAATTCAGAATCTTATGCTTGTGGCTCCATCTTGAGTGTGACTTTGGTCGATTTGGAGCCCAGTGTTAAATATTGAATTGTTATGATATGTTCACATTATTGTGAATGGAACACGGATAAAAACTGGTGGGTGCGCGATAAATCCTTTCAAAATCCTATGCCTGTGGATCTATTTTGAGTATATTTTCACTTTTCAAAAGCATAATTTCAACGTTCGAATTGATATTTGTTCTCAGAATTTTCATTGTTAACGGAACGAGGATAAAAATTAACAGATGACGCTAAATGTTTTTAAAATCTTGTGCTTGTGGCTCCATCTTGAGTATGAGTTGGCAGTTTTCTGAAATGGAATATTCAATATTGAAATTGTTATTTATGTTTTTCGTGTACAATGATGTTGTATGACAGTTCAGTGGAACTTGTTAAGTCGTCGTCATCATCATTCTCTTCTAACAGGAACTACAGTAGCAGAGGACACTTGTCATGTTGATCATTTATCTGAACTAGGCTATGGTGATTTATTACTATAGGTTTTAATCTCGATGTTGCTGAGGGTTTTTTTCCGATCGTTTTTTTCCCTCCCTCTTCACATGAAATATACATGATGGGACACATTTTGCACGCTTCCTGACCGTTCAACGAAGCGTTTGAGATTCTACGAAAAAGTTAAAACTGTTTCTGTCTCATTGCAAGTTTCCCTAAAAATAGTTCTTAAAAAATATATACGTTCTCAAAAGACTCCTTAACTTAGCATTCGCTTAAAGAACAGGATGTGCGCTCTATATACTCAGCGGTGGCTCCACATGGTGTTTGAAAACTTAGTAATAATACGAGATGTGTACAAAATAGTTTTTTATTAAAGTTATTTTTTTGTGATAAGGTCGTATTTTGAGAGAAAAAAAGTTTTTATTTCCACGTGCAGTAGGACATGAATCGAGGCGGCAATTTTTTCAATATAGTTTCTAATTGGAAACTAAGGGGTTGTAACACTTGTGATTTTTTTGTAAATCTTGAGACTTTTTACTGTTTAAAAATTAAGCTTGAACATAGCAGCTGTGTTGATATTTTTTTGTGTGTATATGTACATCGTCAATGAGTTCTTTTATTTAGCTGGAGTTTTTATAGTTATTTTTTGTGTGTTGTATTTTTTCGCGTTCGGCATTTTTTTTGAAAGGTGTCATATTCGAAATAATTTTTCGACATAATTGACCGAGGGTGTTTTTTATACGCCATAAACATGACGACTTAAAATTACAGTTTATTATCAGTCACGTTGTTTCAGTTTACTGAAATTTATTTTCGTAAAAATATTGAAATTATTATTATTTTTGTATGTTAAACCAAGTTCTTAACACTTGTGTCAAACCGGGTAAGGAAAATAGTAAGATTGGAAAAATCGATAAAAAAATTTCTTCGATGTTAAAATCACTCATCTATAAAAGGTGATTTTTTTTATGGACTGATAAGACATTGCCATCCTTTGTTTCTTTGATCCCCATTTTATTTCTCCCCCTTGTCATCATGTGCTTCAATGCTCAACGTTGAGGAGACTTCTAAAGTCAGCCTTTCACTTCTTCGAATTCGTCAATCTTTACCTGATTTTTTTCCATTATTTGAAGAGAGTGCTTCAAGAATTAGTTTTTTCCTATACTCTTTCTTCCCCAAAAAAGATATAGAGTAATTCAGAATGTCTGTTTGATGGGAAAAATTAGGAATGTCTCTGTGATGGCACTTTGAAAAAGTATTTTGGGGGGAAAGTCCTACTTCGCAAGTTCTCGACGCTGTCATCTTTACTTTTTCCTCACCCAATCTTACGCGTTGTTTTCTTATTTTCCCATCTTCTTTTCTTCCGATTTTTTCTTTATTATGCTTCTTCACGTCGTCGTCGTTCTTCTTCTTCTTCTTCTACTTCTACCCACTCTCATTTTGTTGTCGCTCGATTGAACCTTGTCTTTGGTGAACGTCAGCTTGCGATTTTCTCGCTTGTGTGGTTGACGAGAAATCAAGTGCGAGAGAAGCAGTAGAAAAACCCCGACGTGTTGATATTGCAGAAAACTCATTCGAAATCATCCCTCGTATGTCTTGAGAATATCGACAAAAGAGCGAGACAAACGGGAGAAGAGAAAAAACAAAGCAAACAAGGGTATCTCTGGAATTGGATACTAGTAGCTCTGTTCATATCGAACGTTGGTATTATTATAAATTACAAATTTTGTACTGTTAGAAATATATAAACGTATTCTGCGAAAAAATTTTGGTATTTAGTCTGTAACGCTAGAATTATCAATTTTAAACCTCATCTTTTCGTATGGCGGATTGAAACTTTAGATCTTCTGTGCAGAATCACATACCACCAGATTGGTATTTGTAGTTGTATTACTGTGTAACTTTCTTTTTAAATTGTACCAATGGTCTCGTGCATGATTTAGAATGAATGATTTAAAAAAAAAGACAGTTTTAAAAATAGGCTTGTTTCTGATAGATTACGGTAATACTGACAAAGAATATAGCTATTACCTATTAGGTACGGTTTACACTGACTGTTCGATAACGTGCCGCATTAGGTTATATATTTAGTCATGTGTAGTCATATTCTATGTATATCTTCAAAAGATAATGTCAACTTTTGAAAGTTTCGTTTCGAATGTTTTGATCCAACTATTTGTTAGACAATAATATAAGTGGAATTAATACATGGAGTGACATAAGGTTTATCCATTTAGTATTATATTTTTATATATATACAGGTGGTATTAGAATATTTAAATAATCGTTTCTTTCATATTTTACATCGGCTTTTTTTTATCAATTTGTACATGTTTGGATGACTATGTCCCAAGGGAACAACGTCGTGTCAGCTGGCTATCGTCACCTTTGCAACCATCTCTTGCACTTGTTGTAATGTTAGGGGTTCAAACTGCCAGGGCAACAGTCATCATGATTGCCATCGACAGCTTCCTACCAGTTTTCGAAGCCCCACCTGTTTTCGCTTCGACATGGAAATCAGGTGTTCTTCTTCTACCAAACTCTCGTTGCCTTTGGCGTCAGCTGTTAGCTGCTGCAAAGAGTAGGGTGCGCGTTTCTGCATTGGAAAGCACTTGGGAGGGTAAGACTTTCCACCCGTCGAAAATTTGTTCCAAAATTTTAGGTATGCTCCAATAACAGATCAGATTTCACCTCAAACTATGGGCGATGATTTTATGGTATTTTTTTTTTGTTGTTGTTTGAAAATGTTGAATTGCTAAGCATACTGCATTAAATCCCTTTGCGCTAAATCTTCAAAGTCCGGAACTCATTTAACACAAGTGGATTTTATGACGGTGGCTCGTTGGAAGAAAATATTTCGGGGGGACATCTGTTTTAAAAATCTCTATCGACGATTTGACTCGCGTTAGAGACCTCGAACAGCTTGTTAGCGTTTTATCTGATCGACTTGTCGATGAAAAGTGTTTAGAGTTGTCAGTCGACTTGCCATCGAGATTACATTTCATTCGTGTCCACGACCCGTGAAACATCCCTTTTGCACAGGACATTAGTGACAGCCACGAATCCCTTCCCCTCAACAACGCGTCTCTCTTTTCATAGGACAAGGCAACCGTTGTCAATGTTATTTTTAAACCCCGAACTTATTTTTCTTTCTTTACATATTTATTTTCCAACACTAGCGAAAGGGAAAACACCGCCGTGTTCTGTTTTTACCTGCTACCGAACAAATACACACTTTCAGAAGGATCCAGTTAAAGTGAACATCGTCCCATTTACTAGTGATATAGTAGCGGTACGTTTCAAATAAGTGATTTAAGAGACAAACAGGATAGGGTGGTGGACCTTTTATCCCCTGTCTCTCGAACATATGTGTTGCACATGCTTTATGGGAAATGCGTTTGCGCAAAACGAGTACTTTACCAAAGATATACAAAAAGTGTTTAGGAATGAATTTCTGAATGAATGGGGACATGTGGTTATTTCTCCCCAGGAAGTTGATTTGTAAATGTTGTATAAATGTCTGTGAGGCAGAAAATATCAAAATAAACAAATGCGCTAAACGCGGTTTAGAAGCTTCTGTTTTTGTTTATTATTAGGAAAACGTTGGAATGAATTTTGAATGTGACCAATGAAAGGCTTGTTTTGTCACTACGTATCTGTATTAAACAACGTGTTTGGAATTTCCGTTTATTTGGTGTTTGGTTTTGTTTGTAGGAAAACGTTAGAAACAAGCGTTGACCAAACACATTTTGACCAAAGAACATCATATATCGGGTGCCCAAAAATGTTCATACATAGGAACATTTAGTCTGAAGACCAAAATATTGTAATATATTACAATAGAGTACAAAGTTATGACACGTTTTTGGAAAATTAAACGATTACCTACAAACGTTGCAAGGAAATACCTAGAACACATACGTATTACCTATGGAGATTTTCTGGCCACCCTCTATATCAATTGGGAGACTGTAAAAAACCATGATAATAAATCATTACGAAGAATGTTGTGACAAGAAAAGTCGTAGGAATGTCACGTGGCTAAATTAGTATACGTAATACTACAGTGTTTATTAAACATATTTTTATTTTATTTATTTAATTTATTGCGGAAACCACAATACGTGCTAAACACAAATTTCTAGTCCTTTTCAACAAGAATCGGCTATTAGACGATGTTGAACAAAATTTAGCAGGTCACATTGGTTCAAATTTTGTTTAAAATTTGGAAACGTAATCGTAGGAAACGTAATCGTAAATCATCTACAAGAAAAAATAACAAAGTTCGAGAGAACTTTCCAGTTTAGATGTCTTCGCAGTTTTTCTTTGTCAACTTTTCGTGTAGACATTCTCGAACATCTTCAATAGGTCATTGTGCTTTCACCTTGTCCATGCATTATGCATGTTTCTTTCCATTATTTCCCGTTGTAACGATTCTTAATTAATTAGCGGAACTTTAAAAACCACCCTTTAACGATCCTCCCACCCTCTCCTTATCCTTTTCTACCACCGAAGAAAAATATTCTTCGTAGCCACATTACGTCAAGTGATGGGTTTCGGTGTTTCGCTTTGTGGTCACCCTCCACAACATCCGTTCGGAATCATTTGTCAATGGACAACAAAGAACGATAAGAGAAAAGTTGAGACGACTTCGACTACTAGTAGTGCTATTAAAAAAGACAGACTTGAAGAATGTCACATGGGGGTTGGTCTTTTTTCTTGATCGTCTAGGAGGCGAAGTATGTCCGGAACCTGGATGCCAGTCGAATGTGAGCCTGCAAAAGTTGTGGTTGAGAAATTCGGGGGTGGTTCCACCAAAGTAGTTTTCCCCTCATCATTTGGTCGCTGATTCTTTCTTTTTTCATCCCCCTTTCCCACTACCCCTCCCTCTCTTTTCTACTTCCGCCAGGCCAATTGCATTCTCCGCAATTTGTCTTCCATGGTAAATTTTCTGCGCTCTCACGTTACTCTTTGGAGGTACATTCCACAACTAGTTTTGCCTTTTAACTTTGGTCTGCCTCCTGTACACACATACTGGCGTGTGTTTCCAAAGTTCACCCCCAATGTCTTAGTCCACATGAGGGAACTTTTGAAACCGTGACTAGTTCACCAACTTGGGGACATACCCGATTCCTTCGTTAGGAATACCAGTTACCGGAACTAATGATTCCAAACATTTGAACTTGCTAGTGCCAAGAGTGTCGACAAAGAGCTGGTTTTTAATTTTTTCGATTTTGTATTATATAATTGAAATATTTGGTAGAAAAGCATGTTAAGTAACATTTTTACAAATTCGAGCAAAACACGTTGGAAAACGCGAAAGATCTGAAGGACTACTTCACACTTTTTGCACTAATATGTAAACCGCATACATGGCAGTTTTGCTCAAAATTATGCATCAGGAAGGTAGAATTGCACTTAACAAATTCGAAAAAGCTTCGAGATCATTTTTGACAAAAATGTTACTTAATACCCTCTTACACCAGGCCCTTCAATTGAGATCAGAGGTTGAGAAATAGTTCCACATTGGAAATAAAATATTATTTCTCACCAACATGAATTTGTTTAAAACCAATGAATTCAAACACCAGAAATCACTAACTTGTTGTCAAACCGTTTCTTTCAGATAGTGACAAGATCTTAAAACGTTGTAATTCAAGGCTCTGTGTTGGTCTCCCTTTTTTTCTTGTATCAAACTCCATTCACGATTTACCCTTATTATATTTCTGCCAATATTTTTACTGTATGTAGATGACAACATTTTGATTTATATTCACAGGAAGTTTGATAACCACATTTTGCACAAATCAATAATGACCTTTCACATATTGATAAATCGTGTAATTTCGATTTTTAACCCATTTTTGCTATAATAATCAACATCCGATGACTACACATGTTCCAAAATTGAAAATTAGTATTTTCAGTATGGAAATGAAAATTTATCTCTCTTCACCCACGTCAATTTGTTTGGAACCAATGATTTCAAACACCAGAGCTTGTTCCAAGAGTGTCGACGAAAAGCTAGTTTCGGTTAATTTGGATTTTTTTTTCACTCACTTTTAATAATTAAAATCCGATGACTTTGGATCAAAGGTTGAGAAGTAGTTGCAGAATGGAAATGAAAGGTTATTTCTGCCAACAATTTTTGTTTCATCGCCACTGGTGGCCAGTAGTGTGTAATTGGATGGGACGATGAGGTCATTAAAAAAAAAGGAAGCGAAACTTCATTAATTCGAAACTAATTTCATCGCTTTCAAGAAAGGCCAACATCAAGGTGATAAAGTTTCACTTTGATATCTATCTTCAGCTCCCTTGCCAAGTTATAGCGTTCCAAAAAAAATGAAAGGAATAATCCGAACTTTTTTCACGCTTTTTTGATTTTGCTATTCCGGAAATTGTGGTAAAGATGATGATGGCTGAGTAGTAAACTCTTAACGACACTAAATTTTCATGCAGCAAATTGTAATAAAAAAATAATAGAACAGAATGTCTAGAAAAAAAATGTAGATTTAACTTTTTTTTTGTCAAGAATTTGTTTTTTTTTTTTTGGGAACTTAATTTTTCGGTGACAGATTTGGCAAAGTTCCACTAGTGAATGTGTTCATTTCCATACGGGAATATCTTCTTAAGGAAGGTTTTTTTTGTGTTACTTTTTTTAAGGGGTGGGGGGTAGGGTACCTTCTTCATGAAAGATAAGAAAATAATGTCAAATGAAAGGATTGTGTGTTTATTTGGCTCTGCACTATTTCTGAATGGAACTCATGTTGAAACAATTATGTTCGTTCTGGGTTAGTTGTTTTTGTTTGTCACTGGGTTTTGGGTCAAAAATGTTTGTATTGTTTGGGAAATTTTTTTAGGTACCCTTATACAAATATTTTGAATTCTTCGTTGTTTTTATTTATTTGTTTGTCTGTTATTTTACTTCCAAGACGTTAAGCTAAATAACTGAAAGTAAACAAATGATATTTCTTTATCTCGTTTATTTGTTTACTACCACGTTTAAAGTGAAATTTCATGATTGTAACATTGAAATTTTTATATATAATATAGTATTTTTAAAAAAAATAGTTGATTTTATAGAAGTTTTTAAAAAAAAATGAGGATAGAAGATAAAAACTTGCCACACAAAGATTAAACTATTGTAGGTTCTCGAAATCGTTCAAGTTCAACGTAAGAGTGAATCTGAAATCGCATATATCGAAATTTACATCAAATGACAAAGTTTCACTGTTCAGTCACTCTAGGGTCATCGCACAAAATCGCATGATAGTGATTTGGTTTTGTTTGTAATGAACATGTGGGGGGACGGGTTGTTGTGCTCATGAAATAGCGAAATCGTATAAGTACTATCTAATCCTATTGAACTCGTATAAATCGAAGATTTCCTGTATACAAAATTCTGTCACAACCTGTAACGCCAGTTCTTGAATTTAAACAATGGACAAATTGTAATTCAAATTGGAACAATGGTCATTTGCAAGTTCTAGTTTCGACATGGATGGCCTACACTTTATACAAAATGGCGTGTTGTTGCAAAGTTGGTAAAGCTTTGTAGTGAGTTTGAACACGTTTGTTTTTAGTTGGCTGTCTTTTTCTTGTGTTTTTTCTTTCCTATAATCGGATTCTTTAGCAGTAGTGCGGATGAAACGCGTGATTAATTTAGACCTCGCCAACTTTTATGAGCCTACTTGAAAACCATGAGGATGTTTTAAACCCTTTGAAATTCAAACCAGCGTATCTCTTTTTGATAACATGTCTTAGAAACGTTGAGTCACTTGCATTCAATTTGCATGAGACACAAAATGTACGCCGGCTATGGCTTCCTCGAAAAATACCAAGGAGCAAGAAACTTGGAACATCAAAAAATATCTTTTTCAACTCAACCATAATATTTAAAAAAATAAATAACACAACTTGAAAATGTTCAGCATACTACATGAGGCCACTTTTTCTTTGATGTATACTTCTTTCATCTTTCAGCATTTCCTGTATTAAAAACTTAATCCCACACATGTCTTAACACTTCTCAAAATCTTATTCGCTCGTTTCGAATTTTTCATCTCATAACCCCCCTTGTATAACATCTAAAAAATGGATATATTCCTATCATGACATCCATTTTTTTTTGGCTTTACAATGTTTTGGTGGGAGTTTCCTCTTCAGAAGTCGTTGAAGGGCCAACAGGGGTTCCATGGGACATTAATACGAAAAAAAAGTACATGGGCATTAGTAGAGAAAAAAAGGGTGTGAATGTGGTATATCCTTTTTGGTCTATCCCACACAAGTCTTGAGAAGTGGGTGTAGAGGAGGTGATGTATTTATGGCAACGAGTGGGGGGGTACAACGCCTACATCGATAATTTTTCATGCTAGTAATAGGAGCTGATGAGACATAAACGACCCCTTTATAGTCATTCTTCATCTTCATTTTAGAAAGTACCTTAGATGTTTGTTTTTTATTATTATTATCATTATTTTGGGTCTTGGTACCAAAAAGAGGTAAGCTATGATGTAGTGGCGATTTTTATAGCACCTTTTACGTTTGTCACGACCCCAAGGGGATGAACCCAGATTTGAAAGAAAACAGTTTTCTCTACGTAACGTTGATGTTATTTCAGCTTGGGGAATCGAAAACGTTGCTTATTATAGAATGGTTCCTATTTATCTCTTCCCTCGTTTTTTTGGTGTGTGTGTGTGTAGATCACTGTTTGTTGCCCTGTCATGATAGGGTTTCATTCATTCACCAACTTGTAGATGTTTATCTCAATACGCAGATGTGGTGAAGTGATAACCTGCAACTGTTGCTTGTTAAAGAAACGGAAATTAAAGGTAGTTTATGGATGCTAAAAGTTTATGCCAGTATATAACTTTTTGGATACTTATCGTAAATTAAATTTACAGTTATTTTTTTTTTTGTCGTTTCAATTTCTACGAGTCGACTAAAACATCCCCTGTTATTAACTGTTAACAATTTTATTACTTCATCTCGCTGTATGTATATGACTTTTTCATATTTTTGTCCATTTATTTGAATCTTTTTTGCACGTTATACTGTTTATGACCATTGTTCAGAAACTTATGTACCGGTACTGTATATGACCATTGTTCAGATTAAGAACTTATGCGGTGTACATGACCATTGTTTATATTGAGAACTAATGTACTGTATGTGATTATAAATTAAATTGATATCTCGTGATCATTGTTCAAATCAAGATCACGTGGTCTTTGTTTAAATCAAAATCTCATATCCATTGTTTTAATTATGCTCACGTGATCATGTAAGATCGGACAATCATCGTTTAAATCAAGATCACGTAGAGAAAATAAACCATTGTTTGAACAGTTTATATTGACACTTTGACTTGCATAAGATTTTGTTCATCGTTTACTATAAAAACATTAGTTACAGAACAAATACCGGTTCTGTATGTATAATGACCGTTTAACATCTTATGATTTTTGCTTGTGTTAATTGTAACCGGTCATGTTCAGCACAGTATTACAGAATGTGTAGGCCTACTGTATATTATTCGATGATATAAAATGTGATGTTTGTTATTAATTAGTGATCTTATACTGTGATTTATAGATCCTGTTAAATTTTGTTAACCAGCTGAATATTTCACCTATTAAAAAATTTTATTGTATAAGGAAAAACGAAATTATAAGCAGGTTGTTAAGGTGTCCCGTGAAAGAAAAAACACAGATGACATAAAACAAACATTGCTTTACTATAGTCATACTGTATAATAACATTATAAGAAAAGAAAAATTAGGGAGCACATAAAACCGAAGCGTGGTTGTCCTGTTCATTACTCTTCAACTTAATTGGTGCTAATTACACAGCGTGGAAAAATATTAGCAACCAAATGAAACATGGTGCATGGGAGTGCGAGGAGATGGCAGTAAAGTGGAAAATAAAAGAGAATCTTGAAATGGAAGGCGAGAACCTTTTTTAGAGTTAAAAAAATATATTATATTATAATAGAAAAGGGGGAGAAGATGGATAGAAAGAAAAATTTGATGGAAAAAGACGGCCATTAAAATGAGGGTAGCAATAATGTAACGTAGTAGTAGTAGTTGTAGAATTATTATTTTATTTTTTTTTTGTAGTATTCACGAATGGTTATTCAATATTTCTCCCCATAAGAGTAAACCTATAAAAAATATCTAATGGGAGTTGTCGTCGAAAGACATTAAGATGGTGTCCAAGTTGGGACAAATACTGAGAAGTGTAATTTTCTATTATATATATATATTTTTTTTTTTGGTGGATGATTGCCAACAAAAGTTGAAGGAGTTTAATGGTTTGAAATTCAGTCTCTCAAGAAGATGATGACCAAATAGAAACAAATGAATGTCGGTGTTTATTGTAGCAAAAATTTTTGGCTATTAAGGTTGTCGCCATTTGCAGAAATTATGATTGCACAATTGAGTTGGTGTCTACTTTCTTCCTTCTCTTTTATTTTTTGTTTTCAGTGTGTGTTTTTTTTAGAGAGTAATGTTTATGGTCCAATATTGTGTTGACATAGCTGATGGAAGTGAAATTGAATTTGGAAGCAGTTAGTTCAGTTAGATTGTGTCAACTTCCTCGTTTTTTTTTACTCGAGCTTTTATTCGGTGTTTTACGAGTGTTCGTGGAAGTATGTGAAATGAAAATGGGATAGAGGTTGGGTCTCTATTTTTTTTTGTAAATTTATGATGATAAGTAGGTAGTGTGGTAGGAGTGAGATATCAAAAAAAAAGAGTAAAATTCTGGTGTTAATAACGTACCGAAAAGACAGCGAAATCGTATTTGTAAATATTAGAACGATCTAATTTTCGGAATTACCTTTTCTTTTTTTTTTTCGAAAAGTAATATCGAAATAACTAAAAATTAATTAAACTTTAGTAAGGGGTCGGCAACATGTGGCACGCGTGTCAAACGTTGCCGACCTCTGTGAATGCCTAGCTTTGTTTTCAATCTGAACAATTACAATATGATTTTGTTTTAAAAAACCTTGATAAATATTTTGTAAATTTGAACTTTTAACATATAGGGTGTTCCGAAATTCCCATAAACCACGGTTATAAAGTATTTTGTAAAAACAAATTAATATTTTTCACTAATCTCTTTGAAGTATAAAAGCCACCTGACACACGCAATTTTTGGTGTGGCAAGTCAAGGGCAAGTGGAGCAATTTGTGGACAATTGTGACGTCAGCTTCCTGCCAACCAGTTTTTTTCATTGATTGGAGAAAAAGTTGTTACGATTTTCAACAAATTGCCCGAATTCTCATACCAAAATATTGCGTGACAGAAGGGTTTAAGAAATATAAGAATCGGAGAGTATGGTGTAAAATGGTGTTACATTTTTTTGTAAAAAATGAACTAGAAGCATTTTCGAATGTGTTAAGTGTTATTCTATCTTCCTGACGCGTAATTTTGAGCAAAAATCACAATATGTGCAAAGCAAAGATAATGCAAGAAACACGAAGTAGCCCATAGTAAGTTCAGATTTTCAAACGCGATTTCCTCGAAATTGTAAAAATGTTATTTAACACCCTTTTACACCAGGCTCTTCAATTAAAATGATAAATAGATCGGTACAAATCATGGTTAGTCATTCATCGACTTTTCAAATTCTTAGAAAATTCTTAAAAATTTCCCACCAGAGAAGCATTGCGTTTATCTTGTGTGTGCCCATTCGACATTTGGATATTGGTGTAGGAATTTCGCGCTAACGAGCTCTATAAATGCACGAACAAGTTGTCGGAACCTCACATTAAAGTCGTGAGCATCTGTCACGACAGAAATGTTCTCCATTCATCCTTTTGGGTTGTAGTGGGCGTCATTTGGCCATCAGCAGATCATTAAGGGATTATTTTTTTTTCCACTCTTTCTCCAAGAGAGATATATGAACACTAAAACTTTCACGCACGTCACCCGAGGATAAAGAGCGAGAATCAATGAAGACGGAAATTTTTTCGTGTATCTAACCAACGTGCGTGCCTTAGGTCGCCGTATTGTACGCAGTTTGTGTTTTTTTTTCATTGTGAAAGAAATTAAGTGTTTATTGGATGTCCATTAAACGAGACTCGAAAGTCACGCAGCCTCTGCGCCAGCTGCTACGTCGAGATATCACCACATGAGAAATATTTGGCCAGATAGCCGACCCTGATAACAATAATAATATTTATAAAAAAAAAATACCCGTGGTGAACCCGTCAGCAAAAGAAAAGAGAAGAACAAGTGATTTTAATTGTGGGTGAAAGGTGCGCATTAGTATGGTGGAGGAGGGGGGTATATAAATGTGGCTAAAGAAACATGACGATGATACATAGAAAAAGTGATGGATGATGAAAGGTGAAGATATTTTCACAAAAGAGGAGAATGGTTTATTAACGCTTACTTTTTCGTATAACGAATTTGGACGGCTTCTGCAGTATTAATTTACAGAGGAAATAGGCTCTTTAAAAATGGACTCTTTTGTAACAGTGAACCGTTTCATGATAATTCCTAATTTGTACAGGTAGTTCTTGATCTTTATGCGAGGTTTTCCGTTTTACGAAAAAAATTCGTATAAATCGAAAAAACGCAATGTCGAAATTTTCATAAAATATGAAAAACTACAGAACGTAATTCCAACGTCAGGACCAGGATTTGCGCCACACGTGTCGTACACATTATGGAAGAAAAAACAAGAGTCGTTATTGGTGTCCATCACTGCACAGAATCATCTAGTAACAAACTTGTTTTTGTATTATGTGTATGACTAGCATCTGGGAAGATTCGTCTCGTCGCATTTAACGAAAGTCACGTAAATCGAAAACTTTCTATTTTTCATGTTACTAAGGAGCACCAAAATTGGGATTTAGGTAGTTTTGTTATAGACATAAGCATTAAATGACATAAGATGAAATTGAAAGGCTTGGTACAAAACAATATTTAGTAAAGGTTGTGTTGATAAAAATGACCTAGAAGCATTTTCGACTGTGTTAGGTGAAATTTTACATTCTTAAAGCATAATTTTGAACAAAACAACGACATGTGCAAAGATATGCTAGATATGCTTCTGTGTGCTAGCCATCAATGTATCAACCAATGTATTCATTTTAAAACCAGACTTATGTCTCATATTTTGTTAGGA
>JAQIWH010002366.1:0-25058 GCA_034695005.1 Cryptops parisi | reverse complement strand
TTTGGATTTGTACATTCGAAAGTACGGAACCAGATTGGGGTACAGAAAGCGGCGAAATTGGTGTCTATTTTCCGAGCTTTAAATCGGAATAGCAGAAGCAGTGGTGGAGAAGATTAGGAAAACAAGAACAATTAAAATTAATAGCCAATTGTAAATTTAAAATAGTGCCAACTGCCAAGCAGTCCAAGCTGGCATTATCTGAAAGGCTATAACTGTAAATGATTAAATAACTGTTGAGGTAAAATTTGTCGCCTAATAAAAATATTTTATTGAAAAAATTGCATATCTTTGTTTTCTTGTGAAATCATTGCACAAGAAAACAAAGATATGCAATTTTTTCAATAAAATATTACATTTCACTGAAATGTAATTTTTTTAAACTTTAAAAAAAAATTCCTAATGCTAATAGTAATACATCGGTAAAATGCTGAAAAATCATGTTTTATTTTAGGTAAAAAAAAAACATGTATTATTTGTTTTAAAACATTTGTTTTAAAACAATAGTTTTAAAACAAACCACCATGTTTTAAAACATGTTTTAAAACATTTTGTTTTAAAACAGCCAACCCTGATTCAGACACTACAACTTATGTACGGTGTACATTGTTACATTATGTATATAGTAGTTGGCCAGGGTGGTCAATTAGCTTACTGACTCACATGATTGAACTTGAGTATAATATGTTATGGCTTAAGGGAGTAATTGATTACTCACAGTTAACTACTAGAAATAATGTAATAATGTGATTCAATATACCTGACCCTCCCCACCCCTTACCAAACTACAACTATTTTAGGTTAGGCAGCAAAATCCTTGTATTTATTAAATTCTGGACAGTGAGCATTCTAGACGTGCAAGATTTCGCTCATAAATAATTAACTAATAAGGATTTTTTTCAGTTCGATTTACAGACATGTTCGTAGCAAATCTCTTAAGCAAATTATTGAGATAAAAGCATTCCACTCACCTTCATGTCATAAACTGATTGCCATTAATACTCACAATCCCCCCTATACATGTGATACTTGCACATCATGATGACTTGCGTGTGTGGCATCTTAGTTGCATTGTTTTTAAAACACAATCTTCACCTGAAACCTTATTTTAAATTTTTTTTCTGAGAAATGGTAAACTACTGGTACGTTTATCTTAACACAAATCGAATCGGGTGTTTTTTGTTTTTATGTTACATTATTTGTTATTTATATTTTTTTCCATCAATGCTTAAGAAATTTTATGAGGTGCAGCATGTTGCATTTTTAATGTTTCGAATCCATCGTGTCCTATCAAAGTGAACCAACCGACAACTATTTTTTTTTTTACATTCTTAAAACAGATGAAGAATCGTCCATCACGACTATTTCACCGACTGCATCGCCGCAAACGAGCGATCCCAACTCTCCGACCGGGATGGTGGTGAACTCGGGCGCCCACAACGAGCACCAGGTGAAAGCCATCGGAGAAGATCGCAAATTTCTACGCCCCATTGGGACGGAGCGAGCCCATCGCAAAGCTCCCAACTATTCCCGGATTACTGATGTCGGAGGAATCTGGTCCTACTCATCAGGTGGGTGCGGAATGTTGTTGCGTTTCGGTCGATGCACCTCGAAGAATCTCAAGTTTGGGATTCTCATGGGATGCTTGTGTCGAAACTAGGTGTCAATTCTGAATGGATGTCCAATATCAATCCCAATGTAGCCTCAGAAGGACTCGCGGAACCACCAGACGCAGCAGCTTCAATGTACATGTCAAGATTTGATGAAGTGAATTCTATGGAAAACCATCAGGGAATGGAACAGCCTTTTCAGGTGTGTTAATAGTTTGCAGTGTATGTGTGTAATAATCGTGAGTTTCAGAAAAATAGACAAAAACAAATGTTAGGATAGAAGGGAAATTCACCTTCCAGTGAACATTAATATCCTTCTCACTATTATTATTTGTTAATTATACAGTATTTTTTTTTTATATGTAATATGAATAATACAAACATTCAGTTATTGATATTAAAAATATACTTGTTGCATCATCATTTGAAAAGCTTATTTCCAAAACGTCTTAAGTTCATGAAATACAATTTTTCAGAAAACTGGTTTTTGTTTATCTTGACCATAGACTTTGCATATAAAAGTGGTTTTTCAGAGCGCTTTTCAGTAGGAAATAATAAGTTTGGAATCAGCGATGCACAGATAGTTTTTGGAAATAAGCTGTTAATTTATCAAGATGATATTGTGAACAAGCATTTGAAATTTTTTATATTGAGATAATTTTTGGAGTATGGAAACGGATTAATACAATTTGCATTATTTTGTTATGTGGAAAATCCAAAATCAAACGACGTGAAATTGAATCGTCTCCTGGAACAGATTGTGTTCGAAGTTCGAGCGTCCACTGTATTGAAATTTAATTTACATTAAAAATTGAAAATTGCTTTCTGAGAACAGCATATTTTCAATGAGTTTCTTTGAAAGAAGCTGTTTATATTATCAATCTTTTTGGTTGAATTGCCTGAAAATGTGTTATTGTTCTCACTGAGCACAGCACGAGTCTTCAAAATCGGCTACTTACTACAGAGTTCTCGAAAATGGATGTCTTATTTTTTGTTGACTGATTATATCTTTTCTGTGTTGTTTTTAGACTCCGGTTATGACACCAGCAGTTTCTACATATCCGTTTGTAAACGGAATTCCGCCACATATGATGTCGCAGCTCTACGGAGGGAACGGCAATGGCTTAATGAATGAAACTTGGCCAAACACTGTTAAACTGGGTGCTGGTGATTCTGCAATGAATAATGCAACTGGCCAGACAACTGGCCCTATTCCACATGTCATTCAAGAACAAAAGATGGTAAATTATGATAAGTATTGACACCCAATCGGGGTGGGGAGGAGATTGTCCGAATGATTTAAAAAAAAAAACAAAAAAAAATTGAACCAGTTTTCACATAATCATGATAGCGATACGTGAAGTTAGTCTTACCCTCTTTTTACCTTCCCATTTAATCTTTTTCGTTTTTGTTTTTGTTTTTCATTTCATTATTATTATTATTTTGTTTTTCTCTCTCTCAGTTTAAAAAATGAAGTTTAATGCATTGTTTATATTATTTTTCGATGGTTAATTATTCAAAACCCTTTTTCTCATTTAGGTTTGGAATAATTGGAATCAGCCACAGATGTAATAACGCTCTTTGCTATCTTCCTTTTCTCCCTTTCCCCTCTTTCCAAATATCCTGATGGTTTGGGAGTCGTCATCTTGGCCTAGCCTAAGTAGTCTTATTAAGTCAAAGGAATTGGAGAAATTTAAAAAAAACAAAAAAAGTAACTGCATTGTTTGTTGTTCTTGCACAGTTGTTTCTTTAAGACGAATAAAAATTTAAAACTATGGCAAAGTGTAGTAAAATCAGAATGAACTAAGTTTTTCGCATGTTTTTTTTTTTCTGTTTTTTTCTTTTTTACTTACACCAATTCTTTATATATGAAAAAGTTGCTTTGGAAAAAAAATATATACATACATATATATATATAAAACGTGGGAAGAAAAAAAAAATACTTCGATGATGTAATTTGTTTATTTAGTACATGAAGCTTTTCATGTAATGAGTAAATTGTCTCATGATTTGTAGATGTCAATTAGGTTTTTTTCTTTTTTCTCTCCCCCTCTCTTTTGTTTTGTAATTCACTACTGAAAAAAAAACTAAAAACTTATTTGATGTGCGATATGTAAGTATTAACAAAATGTTGATGAAGTCACGAGAATTTAGATGATGTAGTAAAACTTGAACAATCTATTCCATTCTTTTTTATTTTTCATTCCAAAATTTTGATAGTTATTGATGGGTACGTAGTTTTTGTTTACAAAAGTCTTGTCCCGATGTTGTAGGTTTCATTATCTTTTTCAGCATGTCCCAACTGTTTTAAGATGACAAACAAAACTTTGGGCAGAAAGAGAGAGGTTTTAATTTTTACAATAGGACATGATTTCTGTGGGGTTTTTTAAAGTGTTATTTTGTATACAGGCATATTCCTAATACAACAGGTTATGGGCCCAGACCACCACCGTAAAGTGAAAACTGCTTCAAAGCGAAGAAACTTGGTCGTACATATAAAAACTTCACTTGATATTCATTCATTAATTAACTCTCGGCCGAGTTGTTTTAATTCGCAGTTTAATTAGTGGGTATGGTCCATCTTAATCACTGTAGGGATGGATGCGTCAAAATATCCTGACTATAATCAAAATAAATTGACATATTCAAATGTGCATTTCCATTCTGCAGAAATTAAGATGGACCATACCCAAGGGTCAACTAATTAATACAACTCTGCTCTAGGCTTATAAAATAAATCAATGAATTAATCTGCAATAGGACGAATTTTGCAGATAAGGTTGACTAAATGGAATTTATAAATATGCACATATTTATTGATGACATTAGAAAGGAAAAAAAAAATCCATAAAGAATTTGTGAACACCCTGTATATCCTCAAATTGTAATTTCAAGGGTTTTGATTTACTTTTTTATATAATATTGAAAATTAATAAAACCTTAAACTTGGAGGGTTGGTGGGCTGCGTTTTTTTTGACATCTGGTTTAAGGTAACATAAAATGATGCATTCTACATAAAATCAATAGCCATGAAACAAGATTAACTACATGGATATATGGATAGAAATAGAAATATTTTATTTCAATAATTTACATGATTTATATAAGTATTGACCATGAGTTAAGCAGCTATCATGGAAACATCAGATTGCAGGATGACACGATCAACTTTTCTACGTTGTTTTAATACAATTTTAATTACAATTTATCTGCAACCCACCAATGGTGTGGCGTTTTTTTCGGTAGCTGCTGAGACGAACGTCACCATTGGTGGGTTCCAGATGAAAATCGCAGTAAAAACGTAACGTAAGTCGATCATGTCAGTTGGCCCTGACAGCTTTGTCATAACTAGTTAAAAACTAAAGCTATTGGGAAGTTCGTTTTTGTTTTTAAAGCTTGAATGTCAACTCCTAGCTTGACCACATTGTCCGACTAGAGATTTCAATCTTCCTTGTTGGTAGAGTTTCTCGGCATCGACACCACCACCTATGCAACTGCCATTGATGAAAACACGAGGCACCTGTGAAAAACGGTTCATTCTGTTTACGCATCAATGGTAACATGTTTCTCCATATTTTTGAGCGATTTAACAAAAAATGTAAAACTCGATTATTTTTCTTGAGTGATTTATTTAAGACATGTTGAACTAGCCGAGAACCACATTTCAGAGCCAATTAACTTGATAAAATTTATTGAAGCGGTTTTGTGAAATAAACAGAATTTCCATTAACACCGTTTAGCAAATGTTATATTCTCTAATGTTAAATTTTTAAACCAGCACTTCAAGAATCATGAAGTGAGTATAGATTCATTCAAATATCGTCGCCAAAGAAGGAACGTTTGTAAAATAAAAAATGGCAATAACTTACTTAACTGAATTGTGAAGTTCTAGTTATCACTTCAGTGACAACTAGAACTGTGAAGATTGGTCTCGAGGCTTTCTTAGGAAACAACAAAACAGCCATTGCTGTTGTGTCAATCAGCCACAAAGAACCAATAGAATAAATTTATTTTTTTTGGACCAAATAAACATTCTGCGGCGTTATGACATGTAACCGTTTCACTTGCTCGCTTCACTTCCAAAACAATGGAAGATCTTTGGCGTAAATGAAAACCGGCGTAAATGCATTTATAAATTAGCACAATATCTGGATTAATGGCAAAATTGCATTTTTAAATTAGCCTGTCAACTAAAGTTAAGTAACTGATATTTGCAAAACCTGCTCATTTCCCCATCTATAAATATATGGTTGACAGGGATTTCTTTTAATCTTAAATTGGGAGGTGCCATGAAGTTTTTGCCATTTTTCTCAAAACTACGTTTTTTGAGCTATGACGTTATTCTACCAAACTCCTCAATTGTATTGAAGGTGCTAAGAGTCAGCGATTTGTGATTCCATTTATAATGCTTACCGTTCTTCCACCTGTCAATTCTAGTAAGGCATTCTGCAGAAGATCGCAGTCGTCTCTCTCGTCCAACTCGATAATGTGATGGTCAATTCCTAGCGTATTGAAAATCTGTAATCGCAATAAAATATGTTTTGCGAGGTCAACAAATATAGCTTTGTCTTCGTGATAGTGTACAGGCAACTATCATTTTACGAACAATTCCTTTATACAATCCGTTTTAGTATAATGTATGTATGAATTATTGCATGCAATACTGTACGTAAAATGATATAAAATAAATAATATGAAAAAAAATATATTCGTATGAATTGTAATATTCGTCATAGTGAAAGTTCTTGAATCCAACGTTTATAAAGAGAGAGTTGCCTGTGTAGCTTTTATTTATTTTGTTTAATACAGTATTTACCTTTTTGGCATGTATTGAATAAGGGCAGTTTGTTTTGGAAAATATAACTACACAGTTTTGATGCACAACAGATTGAATGAATTTCATAGCTTGAGATGAAGTTGAATATTGAGTGCTAACTTGATGTCCCATCCTTTATAATTGGAAAAAAAAGGAAGTATTTTTAAGCATACTATATAAAATTATCATACAATGCGCATGATTTCCAAAACAAATAAATTACAAAACAAACCTTTTTATCACCGGACGACATTTGCTTCGTATGTCACATCTATGGATTTTATGATGCAAGCTTTACTTATGTTTATTATAACATTTAACTATGATAGACCGTTTTGTTTTTGTTTATATTATTAATCAATGTTTATTATCTCTGCCGTCTAAAAATGATGACGGGAAATATGTCAACACCAACTTATGACGTCATTCAATAATGGTCCCATCTCGTCCATCATCAGCATCATTATCATCATCGTAGCAAAGCTCCACGACAACACTACAGACGTGGATGAAAAAGATATTGCATTTGTTATTATTATTATTTTTATTTTTTAGATGATTTGGACAACAGGAAAAATGATATATCAGTCCTACAAGAGTTCTAGGTAATGTACACAGTTAAAATAAGTGATGTCGTATAACAGTTTGTTAATGCATTCGTTGTCAATCTGGATCACGTTAAACACTCGAGAGAGAGAGAGAGTTTCATTCTATCAACCTAATGACCTGCTTCAAATTTTATTTCAAATTTTATTTTTTTTTTAATGTATCTGTTGCAGATATGAAATATGTTAGCCTATGAGGCCAAAAAGACGGATCCGAAAGATACATTGAAATAATAGGTTGGTAATTAATAGTTGGATATATATTGCGTGTTGGTGTGTGAATACAAACTTGACTTGTTTTGTTCCTGTTTTTATTATCCATAGGAAAACATCAAAGTGACAAAAATGCTTCTGCCAGCGAATAGTGTTTACATAGTTCAGGGGGAGATGAATTTGGTGGTGGCCGCGATGAGACGAGGCGCAAGATGGACACACAATCATATGGACGATGACAGCGATCCTCTGATGAAGAACTTTGTGGATTTGAAAGAAATCTTGAATCAGATACGTGGTGAGAATTGAGTTTTGTGTATACACGACGTATAAACAGCTGTAACCTAATTCAATAGATCACCGTGCACACTGCACTTGCGATCGTTGAGGAAGTGGAAATACAGGGTGTCGTTAAATTTGCGTTTTGGTGAAATTAGAAAAACTTCAAACATCGTATATTTGTGAATATAAGACGTGACTTTTAGGGGTTTGAGAAAAAAATTGATTTTAGTGACGATTGACTGTATCGAAAACGTCAAATTTTTTTTTGTATAGATTTAGCAGATTTAGAGTCGAATACGTATCTGGGACCATTCCTTGACGTTATTCGATCAGAAGACACCTCAGGTCCAGTTACTGGCTTCGCTCTGTCGTCTGTGAATAAATTCTTGTCTTACGGACTTATTGGTATGCTAATGTTTGTATAATAATTTATTATTAAAATTTAATGATAAATAATCTGTGATGTATACTTGTGATGAATTGCAGATCCTTCAAGTCCTTCAGCGTCGCCTGCTGTAGAAAACATTACAGATGCAGTAACTCATGCTAGGTTTGTGGGAACTGATCCAAGTTCAGATGAAGTTGTTCTGATGAAGATACTGCAGGTAAATTCGCTCAAAAGAATTTTCATGTCGAAACAAAATTCCGTCAATTTCAGGGAACTAGAAATTTAACCGTTAATTTGCTAAATTGGTCATTATTTAACAGTTTGCATCACTAATTTTTATTTGTGTTGTCATACTAGGTTTTGCGAACGCTGGTTTTAACACCAGTTGGGACGTTGCTTACTAACGAGTCGATCTGTGAAATAATGCAATCATGTTTTCGTATATGTTTCGAAATGCGATTAAGTGGTGAGTTGCATTTCCGTTTTCTAGAAAATTTGAATAATAATAATTGCAATGAAGTTGAATTGTTTTATTTTGATAAAAAAACACAAAAACAGAATTGTTGCGCAAGTCAGCTGAACATGCCCTGGTTGATATGGTTCAACTGCTGTTTGCTCGGTTACCACAGTTCACGGAAGACAGTAAAGGACAGGGCAGTTTTAAAAAGGTACAATTTTTAATAATATATATATATAGGGTTGTAATTGTTTAATTATTTGCTTAACTTTTGTTATAAAATAATATTATTATCAAATTAACAAAAATTGTTTTTGTCTTATTCTGTACATACACTAAATATCTGTATATGACAGTGGGGTATATAAAGGGTATGCTTAAAAAGCATTCAATAATGTACATGTTTTCACATAATATTTTTTTCCACTAGTTAAAAATGCGAGCCAGTGGTATCGACACCTCTCGAACCAAGCAGAGGAAACGCTCCCCGAGACCAAAGCATAGGAAATTTGGATCGAACACCACTCCGAACAAACCCGACACACTGTTCATATCGGGCAACAATACCCATTTAATGGCACTGTCTCCCGACAGTGGTATGTCTTCGCCTCAAGGTGGCGCTGTTCACTGCACAACTCCCGCCGAAAAGAAAAACGAAACTTCCGTCGAAGGCGAAATTCCAATCACTAACATTCCAGTCGCGGAAGACGAAGCTTGTCCAAACAGTCCCGGAGAATGTTCGATTTCGGAAGGATTACCCACCATCGATGGAAGCATAATCACCACTTCGTCGGCACTTTCCACCCCCTGTGAAGATTACGTCGATGTTCATAGAAGTTTTCACGTTGCTGATAAGGTAGGTTTTCACATTTGAAATTATTGAAATTTTTGTTAATTTCTTCTTCTTTTTTTGGCTGTGGGGTGAGGGTTCACATTTTTTGTTTTCTTGCTCCACTTTTCGTTCATTATAATGACTAATTTGCTAACGTACGTCTTATTTCTTTTTCAAAAAATTAATATTGAGTGTTTATAATGTTGAAGTGTTGGTTGAGGTTGCTACGTTGTTTTCTCAGGGCCCTAAAATCGTAGAATCAGATTATGATCTTTGTGGCCGTCAGCCCAACGATACTAATCAAATCATCGCAACTCTCGATGAGCAAAAGGTAACTTTAACAAGGCAGGCAGCAAACAAGCACAAATTTGCTCAACCATTTTTGCTCAAGCACTTTTTGCTTATTCAAATATTTAGATTCTAGCATGTTAGATATTTGATTGAGAAAAAATGATTGAGCAAATTTGTGCCCGTTTGTTTCCTGCCTAAACACTTAACTTAACCACATAATACTGGAGTTGTTGTTGAACTCGTTAATATGGTGAAATATTTAAATTTTAGAATTTTCTGAACTAATACACTAGAAAAAATAATTACTTTTATGTAGGTTGTACTTGCAATTTTATTCCTGTTCTGTTTTCATGATTTGAGAAATAGAACTTTTTGTGAAGTAAAGGATCTTGCTGCTCAAAGATTTGTTGAAGTATTTAAAATACTTCATGTTTAAAAAGAAAAAGAAAATAAAATACCGGTCTGAATTAGGAGTGTTTGAGTAATGAAAACTCAACAACAAATAATCATTCCAATTGAAATTTGAATATTACTTTATACTTTTTTTGTATAAACACTAGAATAACATCTGGATTTTAGCATATTAAATAATTAAAAAAAGTTGTAGACAATGAGCAATGTAGTGACCAAGAATCCTGCTTTTAATTATTAAAAAAATGGTAATTTAAACACAAATTTAATAGTTTTACAATTGTACAAAATAAAAATTGCTCTGATATTGATGCTTATACAGTGGACCTTTAAACACAATTCCGTAAACTTTGGTTTTAGGTTGGTGGGCGGAGTTCAGGTCAAATATCGTTAACATGAATGGAATATTTTAATGTTGTTGTATTTGCTAGCTAACCTAACCTGGTATCTACATCCATAACACTAGGTTAGGTAAAAACAACAACAACATTAAAATATTCCATTTATGTTAACGATATTTTACCTAAACTCCGCTCACCAACCTAAAACCAAAGTTTACCCACAATCCTTTCCGGGAACTACTTCAACTGTCAAATTATTCAACTTTCGAGTTAAATTTTCCCATAAGAAATCATGTTCCTTTTTACGTGGAATGACTTTTCTATATTATTTCACTAGATGGTTTTACTTTCTACATAGATAATATTTTCATCCATAGATGGCAGTACAATACTATATATATTAGATACATTTTTTTGTGTAATTTTAGAAATTTAGTGAAATAGTGAGAAAAAATAATGCATTGGAAGTAGAAATTTTGATAAGGGTATAATATAACTAATTGGAGGTTTACGTTGTAGGATTCTGGTATATTCCGTCGTGATTCTGGTTCGCTAGAAACATTGGAAGGGGGCGAATCTCCGTTATTCAAAACTGATAGTGAGTATGTTAATTCGCAAGGTGTCAGATTCACTCAGCAACAGCATACCAAAGAAGGTACTTTTTAAATTAAGAATTCTATTCAAAGGCTGGTTATTTCAACAATTTAAAACAAAAAATCGATTGCGCTGTAAGTACAAATCTAGTGTTTACCCGTTTAACTTTAATGTTCTTAGGTGCTTCTGGAATATACACTCCCTATGGATTGCCTTGCGTTCGAGAACTTTTTAGATTTTTAATATCGTTAATCAATTCAGTAGATAAGTTAGTATCACTTTCTTTATACGGTCGAGCCTTGTGTAACAAGTTGTTCTGTTGAACGATGTGTGAAATTGTGTTGCTTGATATACAAGGCTCGGCTATTATTTTTATTTGTCAAAAAATAATTTTTAAAGCTAAGAATAATCTGCATTTTTATTTTCAGACACAACACAGATATTATGATTCACATAGGACTTGGTTTGCTAACAGTGGCACTGGAAACTGGTGCAGAAGCCATCAATAATTTTTCTTCTTTACTGATGTTAGTCAAAGATGACTTGAGTCGCAACCTGTTTTCTGTAAGTTAAGAATTTTTACGTTTTCAACCGTAGTACAGGGTGTCCACCATGAGATGTCGAGGTTCAGGAAATTTTGTAGTGTGTGTAAAAGCCACAGTGGTGCTGCAGTCAGTTACTTCCAAAATGGCAACTGAGCAACCAAACACAAGTTGTATTGTGTTTGGTTGCAGAAACGAGTTCACATTGTTTCAGAACACGTGGTGTGAGTAGAGTTAGAATATCACTTACAGCGTATTTATAATTTGTAAAATAAAATCCAATATTTGTCAAAATTTTTTCGGCAAAATAATTCTCTGGTATTCGTCAAAAAATCAAATATCATCACCAAAAGTCAAGGTTTTAAGAACAACAACAGCAACATAAAATATTAAAAAGTAAACTAAATATGATGTAGAGTGTCAACAGTAAAGCTTGATTAACAAGACTGGAATTAGCGTATTTGCAACAGATTGTATATTTGTCAGATTCAATATTTGTCAGTTTTTCTGGAATCGATTAATGATGAATATAGAAATTCCACCTTCAAGCTGTGTGTTTGAAATGTTGACATCTCATTGTGTGGACCCTGTATTTTGAAATTGTCATCTAACACATTAACTGTTTTTGCAGCTAATTTCATCGGAAAGAATAACCGTTTTTGCTGTCATGCTTCGTGTCAGCTTTCTTCTTTTTGAATCCTTGCGAACTCACTTGAAATTCCAGCTTGAGGTTGGTATTTAGTAGCGTTAAAAAGATTATGTAAAAAAGATTGAATCTCTCTAACGTATGTTTATATTCTTTTTTTAAGATGTATCTGAACAAGCTGATAGACATCATCGCTTCCGAATCGCCACGCGTATCGTACGAGCAGCGTGAAATGGTTCTGGACGCCTTGGCTCAGTTGTGGAAAATTCCAGGCTTGGTGACCGAGTTGTATTTGAATTACGACTGTGACTTGTATTGCTGCAATCTGTTTGAGGAACTTACTAAACTGCTTTCAAAGGTTAGTTAACTATTCCGTATAATTAGAATAATTAGCTTTCTGAATTTTCCCAGTGAATGTCTACTTAACTTGGGTTCACAAAATTCAAGGAAAATACAATGCCTGGATTGTATATAAGGCGATGTATAGATTGCCTGTAACATATATATAGGCCTACACTAAAAAACAAGCAAAGATTCAGAGTTATAACAATTTTTTTTTTTGGCTTATTTATTTTGTAACAGACTTTGTTTTTAAAACTTATTTTCTGGTTTCAGAATGCATTTCCCGTCACTGGATTATATTCCACACATCTCCTTGCATTGGATGCACTTTTGACTGTAATTGACAGCATTGAAACCCATTGTCATAGTCGTATTCTGATTGAACATGAAGCTAAGGAGAAAAACGCTGCTGCCATTACTGCTGCGGCTGCTGCTGCTCCTACGCCACCTGTCACAGGTACGAGGAAAAAGATATCTTTATGTTGTCGATAGGAGTTAATTCAATAGTAACATTGTAGGTTATCCATTCATTGATTAATTTATACGTTGGTTATTTCAGTAGACGATAAGAACAATGAGGAAGAGAAATTGGCTGACAGTCTTATTCTTACTGCTGCGTCTGGTTACATGCTAAGTCGACATCTTTTATTGACTGAAAAAAGTAAGCGTTTTTATTGAAGTTATTTCTTTTAGATAGTTTTTTTGGTTTACATATTTATTTTTACGAATTGAAATTCATTTATAAGATTTGCGTATGCTTGGTAGATGTTGCGTCATGTATTTTATTTGATATTTTTCGTTCATTAACAGGTGTTGCCGTTCACACCGGCAATGGCATAAACGTGGATAAGATTCCGAATCATGAAGAAATTATGACTATTAAGCATAAGAAGAAAGTAAGATCTATTTTGTGTGTAATTGAATCGATTTCATTTGTTATTGATTGATTATACAATTTGCCCGTTAACGTTGAATGAACGTATTGTTGTGATTTCAACAACAGCTGTTAGCTACTGGAACAGAACACTTCAACGTTAAACCGAGCAAAGGGATCCAGTTTCTTCAAGACAACAACATACTGAGTTCGGTACTGGATCCTCAAGAAGTTGTTACTCTATTGAAAGAAAATCCACGACTAGAGAAGAAAATGATTGGCGAATTCATCAGCAATCGCAAAAACCTGAAAGTCCTGGAAGCATTTGTAAAGTAGGTATTGTGTAAACATAACCGTGACCGTTTAAACCTAAAAGTAAAACAGTCAGCATGAAATACGATCTGAATGGAAACGTTTTATTTACTTTCAGGTCTTTTAATTTTGACGAAACTCGAATTGACGAAGCCTTGCGTTTGTATTTGGAGGCGTTCAGATTACCAGGAGAAGCGCCGCTGATTTCTTTGTTGTTGGAGCATTTTGCTGAACATTGGCATGTAAGAAACCATGTTAAGCTTTTTTTTATGCAAACTACAGGGTGTGCCGAACGAGATCTAAACATTTGGGAAAACTCCATTGTTTTTCATATCGGGTTATAGGAATGTGATTCCTCAGGCACGTAGCCAGGGGGAGGGGGGCTAAAATATGTTTTTTTATCATATATGTTTTTAAATAAATCGAGTTCAAAATAAGTCTTGAGAAGTGTCTAGAGCATTTTGTTCTGCTCTAGTATGTTTACTACTATTTCCATATTTAGTTATGGTTATACTATACATATTTGTCTTCAAACTGCATGTGATTAAAATATTTAGATTCTAATTGTGTGGTATAGAATCCATATTAGATTCCTGTGTCATATGTTTAGATTCTTCTGTATTTTGATTGTGAGTTTTTAATTTTCAAGAAATCAAACGGAGAACCTTTTGCCAATAGTGATGCAGCGTTTACATTAGCCTACGCAGTTATAATGCTTAATGTGGATCAACATAACACTAATGTGAAGAAACAAAGCAATCCTATGACAGTTGAAGTGAGAACCGCATGTTGCAAAAACATTTCTTTGTAGTATTTTAAAACAAGCAATTTATCAGTATTAAACCTTTTATTTCAGGAATTTAAGAAGAATTTGAGCAAAGTGAATGGTGGACAAGATTTTGATCAGGATATGATTGAAGATATTTACAATGCAATTCGGTAACGCCTAGAAAGTTTTGTGAACACGTTCGGTGTGAATATAAACTATGTTTCAAGTTGTTTTTATTATTGTTGAATTATTAGCAACGAGGAAATTGTGATGCCAGCTGAACACACTGGTCTAGTTCGAGAAAATTACTTATGGAAGGTTAGCATGATTCATTTTTATTTTCAGTTCTGATAAAGTGAACATTAGTTTTTATATTGAAATTGTTTTCTTTATATTATATGTTGTTTTTTTGAAATTTTGTAGGTTTTGTTGCGTCGTGGAATGACCAAAGAAGGAGTTTTCATTCATGCGCCGAACGGGATTTTTGATCATGATTTATTTTCGTTGACTTGGGGTCCAACTGTAGCCGCGCTTTCTTTTGTGTTTGATAAAAGCACGGACGATACCATAGTTTATCGTGCTATCTCTGGCTTTAGGTGAGATTCAACTAAATTTGATGAATTGATTAAATTTTTTTTTTATTGACTGTTATTTATCATTTCAGAAAATGTGCCATGATTTCTGCTCATTATGGAATGAGTGATGTTTTTGACAATTTAGTTATATCACTTTGCAAGTTTACGACACTTTTAAGTTCGCCTGAGGTATGCGTAATAATTTTTTCTTCAAAATATAGTTTGTCATTATGATAGGCTTTATTATTAATTTCACTGGTGAATTGCCCTGTGGGTTTCCAAGTTAAAACATAAAGCGACATCTGGTGATAAATACTATATTTTGAGATACGTGTTTATATTAGTTTCAGTTGTGAGTGAGATGGTGACATCCGGTGACAATATATAAAGCCTATTCATAAAAATTCGTTTTTTTTAATGTACTTGTTTTTAATCAGATATCAAATGTTAGCTTAAATAATTTGTGTTAACGTTTTATGCTTTAGTCACCCGAAAGTCTGGCAATTTCATTTGGCGCTAATGTAAAAGCGCAGTTGGCTGCGAAAACTGTTTTCAACTTGGCTCATCGTCATGGTGACATTTTGCGTGAAGGATGGAAAAATTTGATTGATTGCGTGTTGCAGTTATTCAAAGCTAAACTACTACCCAGAGAACTTGTCGAGGTATACTTGTTTTGATATTTGTTTTCTTTGTGTGTTGTTGTTTTTTTTTGTGCAGGTGTTTTAATGTGTTGTTTATTTTAATCGTTTGTCAGGCGGAAGATTTTGTCGAGGGCAACGGTCATATATCGCTGATTCGCGAAGAAACGCCCTTGCAGAGGGTCGATTCGGGACTCTTCAGTTCGTTCTACTCTTACATTACGCTGACATCCGAATCGCAGAATCAGAAGGGACCTACACCCGACGACATCGCTGCTCAGGAAACAGCTCAACATTGTATACAGGATTGTCTTCCAGAGCAACTAGTCACAGAATCGAAATTCTTACAGATGGATTCGTTGCAAGAACTAGTCAAGGTAGGCATTTCTAATAATTTAATCGAGGAGTTGGATGGAAAAACTGTGTGAATTTTGGAATTTCAAAGAGAGTTTGTATTTTGGACTTTTTAAATTGTGTTGCATTTGCTATCTCATAAAAAGAGACCTTATGTACTTGTTTCAATACTTATTTTATTGATTTCTTAGATTTCTTTAAGTTTCACTGTGTTTTGTAAAATGCAAAAAAAGTTTACGAATGTCTTTTAGAAACGAACTTGTTCGTGCCTAGGAATTTTAAAAATGACATAAATTTTCTTTTGTTTTCTTTTTAAGACTTTAATTTTTGCATCTCATGCACCCGATGGACATATTTCATTGGGAGGATCATACGATGAAGATGCCGCTGTATTTTTCTTGGAATTATTAATAAAAATTGTTTTGCAAAATCGGTGAGTACCAATTGTGCCACCTGAAGCCAAAGGGAACTGACCAACATTTTTCATATTTTGAGGAAATTGAGAAATAGAATCGTACTAAGCATCCGTAATAGGCTATTTTTGCTTCACATGACTTTCACGTGAACAAAATGGACAATAGTTCTCATTGACAGTAAAATCTAAAGTGGACGTGTATGTTATGTTAGACAAATAATAACCAAACACGAAAAATTTGTAGTTAGTTCTCTTTGGCTTCAGACGGATCAATTATGCATGTTTCACAAAATCAATGACCAACAAATTGGTTTCACTCGTGTGCCGAACAAGTTGTGGAACAGGGTTGAATCTTTTTTTAAAGTGATAGGGCTAATGAAATTTGGCCCGGCGTTCGAGATCACGTCTACAGTCTTGTTATGGGAGCTAGCGCTACCGAATACAACTTCCTGCTAGAGAGAGCAGTTGTTGGAATACTTCGCCTTGCTATTCGTCTTCTTCGTCGAGAGGATATGACAGCTCAGGTATGAATTAAATTAAAACCAAAACTCTTTTTGACGTGAGTAACGTCTATGTTTAAAGGTACATCCAAAGAAAATATATAACTTTTTTGCAATGTTTTATGTAACGTTTCTTGCAACGTTTTTTTTTGTAATGTTCAATGTTAAGTAAACATCATCCTGACACACTCGCTATATTTGAAGATAAAAATTGAAAATCGAAATATTAAAAGAATCGAATATCAAAAATCGAAAAAAAAATTGAACATCGAAGGTTGAAAAATCGAAAATTAGAAGAAAAATCTAAAATTGAAAATATCAAAAAATTGAAAATCGAAAATTAGAAGTAAAAAAATCGAAAATTTTCGATTTTCGATTTTTAATTTTTTGAAATTTTTGATTTTCGATTTTTAATGTTTTGAAATTTTCGATTTTCGATTTTTTTTTTCTCCAATTTTTCAATTTTCAAAAAAAAAATTGAAAAATCAAAAAATTGTTCAATTTTTTTTTTGAAAATTGAAAAATTGAAAATCGAAAAAATTGAAAATTGGAAAAAATCAAAAATAGAAAATAATTACTGTGCTGTTTGTTTGCATTATGTGTTTTCTTTATCACGTTGCTGTGTGACCATTAAAATTGCTGCAAACAAAAGTTGCTAGGTAGATGTTACTCACGGAAATATTGGGAACCAAGGTTCCTCTCTGCCAACTTTTTTTAAAGCGTTGAACATGACTTGACGTTTTGTTGATAAAAAAATTTGCAGGTGCTGCAATCATTACGAATGTTACTACTGTTGAAGCCACAAACCTTGTATCATGTGTCGAGACAAATATCCTATGCGTTGTTTGAACTCCTCAAGACCAATGCTGCCAACATCCACGCAGCCCAAGACTGGTCAACGCTGTTTACGCTTTTAGAATGTGCTGGTGCTGGCGCTAAGCCACCGAGAATTCTAAACGGATCGGTTGACGAACACAGCGAAAGGATCTCCGATCATGGCAAGTTGCAGCTTGGTGCAGTTTGACTTTTATTTTTGGTATCGATTTTTTCGTTTTAACCAACATTGAAATTGATGGTCTCCAGGTGCTCAGTCCGACTCGGAAATTAGTTTGCACCACGATCCCCAAGGTTCGACCAACAGCCTGGATCGTGGTTATACGTCTGACAGCGAACTAATGCATGCCAATGCAAAATCATCAACCATAAACATACCAACTATGCCCAATACGCAGTCTCCGTCGAGTGCATGGATTCTGGTAATGTTCATAATACAGCAAACTCTCGGTTCAATTTATAGACCTTCACTAAAATGAACTTCACAATTTTGTACAATCCATAATAACTATAAGTAGACTCCATGGTCAGTATGGTAACCACATGGATTCTTGTAGTAAACCCTCCTCCCCATTGTATAGACTCATGTTGCTTCACAACAGTCATTCTTATTTTGACTCATGTTGGTATGAAAACATACATAAACACAACCATATACACTCGTACCTCGGTTTACGGCCTAGATGCGTTCCAAGGAACTTGGCTGTAAAACGAAATGCTGTATAATGAATCGTAGATTTACAGTTTTGCATTAATGGGAAATGATTGAGAAGTTGGGTGGAAAAGCGACGTAAATCCACGTCGTTATTCCTTAAAACGCTATATATTCAATCGTTTTAGACCAAGAAATTGGTTGCCTATAATTTGCACTTTAGGACTTTTTTGGAGCAAAAATATGGAACGCGACTATTGTAAACCTGATAGTTTTTTTGTGATTTCCTTTTCTTTGTATAAATATACAGTTGAATTTTTGTAATCTTAAATTTGAATGTGCCAGAAGTTTTTGCCCTTTTTCTCAAAACTCCATTTTTTGAGTTAACGCCGTAAACTCTGTAGATTATGGGTGTTCACCATAACATGATAGTACACAGAAAGCGTTCCAGAGACATACACAGATAGATAGATACATCCAGGTATAAGTCTGTATGGTAATATTTGTTTCATTCATATAGGTTGGCAAAGAGGGCGAAATAGAAACCGTTCGAGTCAGACCGCTTCCCGTGAATCAATACAACATTATATTCCAGTGCGAACTTCTCACACATGATACTTGCGCATTCATCAAAGCATGCGAATCATTAGCTTTTCTCGTCAGAGATGTCGCCCACATCACACCAGAGAATTTTGAAACTTGTGTCCATTGCTTACGTACTTTCGTCGAGGCTACCCTCAACGGAGGTAAGCTTGTCGGCATAATTTTTTTGTTGTTGGCGTTGAATGGTGGAATAAGAACCACGCCTTTATTTTTTTTTTTGTGGAAACAGGAAAATCCGCTGAGAAAAGAATCGCCAAGCAGCGAGAAATGAAAGATCGACAAAAACTATCGAAATCGAGTCGGCGTCGAGACGAAACCAACAAACCCAATAAGCGTAACGTGAATACGAGTTTGAATTACCAAGCCGATGACGAAGATGATTGTGACGAGTATCCTGGGACATATCATCAAATGAGCATCCAGGTTAACAGAGGATTCATTTTTGTTACACACTTTATATTAATTGACATCTGGTTGCATAAATACCAATTCCAAAATACGTATTTTGTGATGTCATAAGTGGTGGAAGATTTAATGTATATTTATTTATTTAATGTGACATTTTTTTCTCTCACTGTTTTAATAGTTATTGGACTTGATGCACACATTGCACACTAGGGCAGCAAAAATTTTCAGTTCTTGGGCTGAAAACGAAGCTGAAAAAGACGAAGGGATTCAAGATACAGCCAATGAGAGCATCTGGTCCAAATGTTGGTGCCCTTTGCTTCAAGGTACATGCGATTACGATTGAGGGGTTGGGTGGATAAAAACAGTGTAAATCCACTCAAACTGTCAACTAAAGTTAACGATTTTTTTTCGGCAAGACCTGTAAATTTTTTTTCTATAAATATACAGTTGACAGGAATTTTTGTTTTAATCTTAAATTTGAAATTTGTGCCAGAAGTTTTTTGCTCTTTTTTCTCAAAAACTGGATTTTGAGTCACGCCACCCAACTCCTCAATTAAGCTTATTTTGATCAATAACAGTGATTTCTTAGTCTTATGCAGTCCAATCAGCACTTTTTCAATAGTGCTTAATTTAATTTTCATTTCCTCGACCAATTGCTGTTTTTTGCAGGAATTGCTCGTCTTTGCTGCGACATGAGACGAAATGTTCGAACCTCTGCTGTAACTTATTTGCAGCGAGCGCTTCTAGTTCACGACTTGCAAACGCTTAGCCCATTAGAATGGGAAGCTTGTTTCAACAAGGTAGGCGTTCGTTGGTAACTTTGTGTTTTCAAAGTATTGTTTTTGCGATGACAAAAGTGACGTCGTTTCTTTCCAGGTTCTCTTTCCATTGCTGGCTAAATTACTGGAACCCATCAGTCCCAATGATCCAGTAGGCGTCGAAGAAACTAGAATGCGAGCTGCAACACTTCTTTGCAAAGTGAGTCGTCAACAAGGATTGGAATCGAACTTGAATCCTAAATATTATTAATATGTACAGGGTGTCTCATAATCTTATTTGTTTTTATTATAATTTTTATTTTTAATTTTTAAAAAAAAAATGTTTTTTTTTACATTATTAAAAAGCAACTAAAAAATTTTTATTATCTACTTTTTATTAACTGTGGTGTACTTTTTTTTTTACAAAAAAACAAGTGAAATTTGGTTCAACTTTGATTTTTAACATTACAAACATGACAAAAAAGAGGTGAAATTTTTTGCATTAATTTGGTGATATTGGTAAATTTTTGGTAAATTTGGTGACTTTTTTAGCATTCATTGGTGAAATTCAATTTAATCTACAAGAACCAAATACCCTTGAAAATTAAAAATAAAGGTTGAACCAAATTTTGCTTTTTTTTTTTTTTGCTAAAAATACACTACAGTGATGATTAACCAATTGTTGAGCTGCTTTTTAATAGTGTGAATGAAAATTGAAAAATGAAATAGTTATAAAAAAACAAATGGGATGATGAATTATGTGACACCCCATATATAGAAAATAAATTGATTATATTTTACAATATTTGTTGATGTAGGTTTTTCTGCAACACTTGACACCGTTATTGTCGTTGTCTACATTCACTGCACTTTGGTTGACAATTCTCGATTTCATGGACAAATACATGCATGCCGAAAAGAGCGATCTTCTGGTGCGTTTTTCACGAGTTGTATTTTGACACTTATTCAAGTTTTGTTTACAATGTGAATTTCACTTGTATTTCAGTATGAAGCCATCCCCGAGTCGTTGAAAAACATGCTTCTGGTGATGGATACAGCAGGAATATTTCTGTCACCAGAAGGTTTTTCACCGTTGTGGAACATCACGTGGGATCGGATTGATGTATTCCTTCCTGGACTACGGGATGAAGTTTTCAAATCGCATCAGCAGCCTTGTAAGTGATTGGTTACATACATAACGATTGAATTATTTCTATCTTAAACAGAAATAGTGAAGCTTTAAAAAATATAAAATAACAAAACATTTTCTTCCCCTGTACTGACTGGGGTAAGGGGATGGGGTATATTATAATATATATATTTTATAATTTTTGGTGTGTTTTTGTAATTTTTTGTCATTCAGGTGATGCTGCTAAAAACAGCTCAGAATCGTCCGCTGCCATGGAAATCGCTGAAGTGGCAACCGAAGCAGCATGTAGTGAACCAGCAAACGAAGAAGCGACGACACCCGTTAGAAGGGATTCCGTGGTCATAAGTAAGTTTCTCTTCCTTTTCATTATGATATTTTCATAGTATTTTCCTTTTATTTGTTTTTATAGTTATACAATATTTATTTTTTCATTTTTTAAGCTATTCCTGAAGAGAAACCACAAACACCTCGACTGTCTCATTCACCATTAACTTCGGACGACATGGCGAGCAAAACTGCATCGGTCATTTTGCGACCCCCGCTTCCGGTTGCGAGCAGTCAGTCAACATTCCCTTCGACAATCGTGGTTCCAGTTTCATCATCGGTGTCATTGTCACATACCACCTCTCCCGTTCCTCTACTTCTCAATCCAGCAATCATGGAAGATGCTGGGATTTCACTAGTGAGCTCCCAGGTTAGTCGTTTGTCATTGTTGTCTGGGGTCAAGCGACGACGTGATGAGCATCTATTCGGATAAAATTGAGGAGTTGGGTGGAATAACGCAGTTACTCAAAAAATGTAGTTTTTGAGGAAAAAGGGCAAAAATTTCTGGCACCTTTGAAGATTAAAAGAAATTCCTGTCAACTGTATATTTATAAAAGGAAAATTAACAGGTTTTGCAAAAAATCGGTTAATTTTAGTTGATGGGCTAATTTAAAAATCCAATTAACAGTTATTTCAAATATCGTGCTAATTTATAAATGAATCGATTATTTTTTTTTAAACGGGCTTAAGTTACATTTTTGGCCATTTTCGGTGTTTTAGCGTTTTTTTAATCTGCATTCTTCCGTGGCAGTTGCTCAAATTGCATAATTTATGCACCTACAGTACAAGTTAGTACTGTAGGTTGTACTTAAATACAACTACCAAGTACTACAAATTACAAAGTACTTAAATACAAGTACCAAGTACTACAAATTACAAAGTACTTAAATACAAGTACCAAGTACTTGTACTTAATGTACCAATGTAAGTACCAATGTACTTAAAATGTACTTGTTACGTGTACTTAAGTATTCGGTACTTAAGTACTCGGCATCCCTGAAGTTCTAGTTTAGTTGTGCGAGATAGTGTTTTTTGTGTTTTCCAAAAATTTTGTTTCACTGGACTTAAGCCCGTTTAAAAAAAAAAACAGATACAAACGCCAATTTCTCCAAACATCAGTATGTTTTCCATTGTTTCGGAAGTGAAACAACCAGGAAGTGAAGCAACAAAAAGAAAGAAATCACAAAAAAAAATTCAGATTTACAATAGTCGCGTTCCGTATTATTGCTCCAAAAAGTTCCGCAAATTATAGGCAACTCGAATGTTTTTTTTTATGCTATATACTGGTCTAAAACAATTCAATGTATGCATTTTAAGGAATGACAACGTTTACGCCGTTTTTGCCATCCCAACTCCTTAATTGTTTGAAATGCAATTCTTAACAATGTCAATCTGATTGCGATTCCAGATTTGTGTTTCCGACGCTACCACCCCATCCTCGGTCTCTCAATACTAGAAAACAACACGATATCCCCCATGGAAGTTGTAGCACCGTTAAAATAATTTATTCAACTCAATTTATGTAAAAAAAAATACGTTGATTTAAAGACAAGTCTGCAAGGCTTTTTACATCTTAAATAAAGTTCTGTACATGTTAATTAATTTTTTTTTTGATAATTTTTTTTTGCATAGTGGTATTTTTTTGTCATAATTTTGCACATGTTTATTTAAATTTTTTTTTATCTTACATGAATTTCTTTCTCAAATTGTCTTGTCGATAAATAATTTACAGCTTTAGTTGAAAATATACTATGATTTATTGAACTGAAATGGCATCATTTTATTTTTAATGATCAAAAATTTTGTTCCTGTTTTTGTTTTGTTTTAGTTGTAAATGCTATTTTTCAGATGAACAAGTTTTAAATTAAAAAAAATTAATTAAAAGATGAATTTGAATCATTTTAATATTTAAAATATACAAATAGATGGTAATGAATTATTTTTATTTTCAGTGATGAAGCATGATTAAAGTTTTTGTTAAAAAGTATATAAAACAGGGCCGTATACACGGAGGGGGGGAGGTGTAGGGGATTACCCCCCTTTTGGAAAAACATCGATATTTATATCCGTATATATCGATATTCGTGTATGTGAATGGGGAATTTCTGGATAAAAATTGGTGTATTACTGTGCAATACACCAATAACTGTTTTAACTGTATTACTCTTGCCCGAATCTTGTATATGGCCCTGATACAAAATTTAAAAAACATGGTTTTTTGGTGCAACCTTTAGCAGTGAAGTGTTTCTTAGGAAGAATCTGTTTTACACTCAACAATGAGTGAATTATATGTATTATAGTGACTATGCATAGTATGTTTATTTACAACAATTGGAAACATTTGGTTCAGAGCATCAGCAACACTTTTCCTGAAAAAACGACTTTTTACGTGCCAATAGCTCCGAATTGACAGGATTCCTCAAAATTTGATGGATTTAATTGTCACGCGAAACATATCTGTGCACCAAATTTCAAGTCCCTACAACACATGGAACCTAGTTACAAATTCATCTACGATTTGAAACGTTGAAACTTTGAAGACGCCACGCCAAGTTAAATAAAAGGTGTTGATTGTGATTACCAGACTTATTCTTAATCTGACTATAAAGCTCATTTCACACGTCAAACTCTTTCAATCAAAATTCATCAATTCAAACTTTTTCGGACGTCATGTGCACATCCAGGCGCGTTTCAGTGCTTTTGTTGTGTTTCCATGTTTGACTGAAAGAAAGCATGAAATGAAAATACACCCAGACGTGTGTATGACGTGACGTCAGAGAAACAGTTTGAATCGATGAAATTTGATTGAAAAAGTTGTTTTTTTGTGAAGCTGAAGTGACCACGTGATGAACAGCTGATCAACGACGTTTGCTTTTATCTTGAAATTAAACGGATTCCTGTTGTGTGTGGGTAATTATTATCCAGTTTCCTAATTAGTTTAGCTTTAATTAATCTAAGTCTTTCAATTGCTAAGTTTCTCGAACATTTTGGTTGGTGATTTATTTCACAATAGGATTTTCATTTAAATGAAAAAACAGAAAACCCTTTTGTTCTTTTGACTTTTTTGCCCTTAGGTAATTTAGTAAACAAGTTCAACGACAGAAGTCGCTTGTTTGTTTTCCCCCAAGTTGTTCGGTACATTGAAAAGTCAAGATTTTTATTTATTGATTTATCATTGAGTTAAACTCTTCGATTTTAAACTACCAAAAGCCAAGATGTTTGACATGAAAATTGATTTTGTCATTAAGAACCGCAAATCTGTCAATGACAGAAATGTCAATTATCTCGCAATGACAGGATTGATTATTTTTCTCCATTCATTGAAGAAATTAATTTTATGCTTCGTTTAGTGAGCATTACGAAAATAGTAATATTCTTAAAATTAGTTCTTAGCAAAATTCGGAGGTAGGTAGGTATTTGGTTTTGAGAGGCGCAACTGCCCGGTAGTGGCAAAAAAATATTTCGGTATTATGCGATTCTGATTGGCCTTCTCGACCTTCCCTAACCGAACCCCTTCTCACAGAA
>JAQIWH010002365.1:0-25063 GCA_034695005.1 Cryptops parisi | reverse complement strand
TATTAAATGTATGATTTTGTTTTGTTTTCCTAACCTAACCTGCAAAATAAACCTATAACCAAGTACAAGCAAATAGCTGGCTCCATTCTAACTGGAAAGTACCATATATTTTATCCAATTATTTAATGTCATCAGCCAGTTATTGTTATCAAAAGCACTGGTCCCAAAGTGATCATAATAACCGGATTTCACTGTTCATTATGTATGTAAGTGTTACCAGCAATGTATAGAATCCTGACATTCTGCAGAATGCCTAACTTATTTTGGCAAAGTCTGAAATGACATCTATATATAAGTATTTAGGATTAGTTTAGATTAGTTAACAACATTTTCTGTAAAAAAATACAAAAAATACAAAAAAGCAAAACAAGCTTAAATTTAGGCCTAAATTTAAAATTTAACCTTAAAATATTTGCTTAAAATAACTAATCCAAAATTCAAATTTCCTACATTGCCTAACTAAACTGGGTTTGGGTTTTGTTTTTTTATAGACATTCTATATTGCTGGTGTAACACATACAGTAGCTGGTAAATAAAGTACCCCTATGTTACCAGGAAAAAAAAAACAAACAAGCAAAATAGCTGAACTTGTTAATTTTTTCAGTTATTTTCTTTACAGTACAGTACAGTAATTTCTTAAGTGTTTGCATTTTGGTTGCAAAACGATTTCACAACTTACTTTGCACAAAATCATTTCTCAAGGTGAGGCGTATGAAAAATATTTCATCAACAAACGTATAAAAAAAGAAAAAGAAAATTGAAACCTAAAAATTTCCTTATATCGAGGAAATTACAGTGCATTGTCGGAAGAATTCGTTTCCTATCTAAGCTACATACACCACAGCAAGTTAAATGTAAAACTACTACTTTAGCAAACTGCCTAGATTCGAACACCATCATTAGCAAATGCAAGTACAGTAACAAAAAACATTATACATTAAAACATATCTACAAAAAGAATCTACACAATCTAGATTCTCTAGATTATCCACTTTACACATCTTAGTGAAGAGCAAAACACCGATCTTTAATCGACTTGACTTTAATTCTTCAACGAGTCCGATAGGATGCTTTAGTGAATCAAGTTTTAATTCTCTGTTCAATTCTGAGGCCAAAGATAAATCTCGTTCATTTCCACTGTTTTATAACCTCAACACGCAGTCGTTCTCATTAAGGTTCATCGTCAAACTCTTAATGGAACCATTCTGCTCAAAACATTTTACTTTTTTTTTACATTTTATCTAGGACTGCAAATCAACTCACTGTGTGAAGGAATCACACTTCACTTGACATTGACACAAACTAAACAAAAAATTTATCACCCCAGGATAGCATCATCCTGAAAATTACAGGAACACTTTCAAGACTTCAATGAATCATAACAGGATTTAAAAACACACAAAACAATACACGTTCATAAGTGTTGAAGATGAAATTTCGTCATCTGTGTGTATTAAAAACCAATCATACAGGACGACGCAAATAAAAGTGCATAAAAAAACACATACATCATCATCATCATCATACTGTAAAGATGAAGAGGAAATTCGTCATATAACTTATCCATCAATTAACCATCAATTCGATTATACAGGGTGAGACACGAAATAAAAAGTTCATCAAACCCTATTCAACAACAAAATAAGCACATTGAAAATGCTTTTTAAGCATACTCTTTATATACTGTCACTGTCATAACATATTTTTACGTACATACATAATGCACAAAGAAAACATTTTTTATTTCTGTAGCATTTGATTTAATATACAGAATTTTTAATGCGAATTTCGATTTATGCAATCTGAGTAATTCGGTACTCAATTTATGCGTGTTTTGATTAATTCCATTTTTGGTGTGAATGTTTTCGAGCAAAGCCTATGCGAATTGAAATTTTTGCAATCTCATGCAAGTTACTCGCTACTCAATTTATGCATGTTTGGAGTAATTCCATGTTTGATTTCCGCAAGTTTCGATTTATGCGAATTTCGAATTTAAATTTATGCGATCGTTGAGTAATTCGTCATTTGATTTATCCTGGTTTCGAATAATTCCATCTTTGATTTCTGCAATTTTCGATTTATTGCTCATTTATAAAATAAGATTTTTTTTGCATTGGACTCTTCGCGGTTTTTAATTTATGCGAAGGACTTCTCGTTTTATACGGTTTTTGTTTTTGGTACATTGGACTATACAGTGTATTCTCATAAACGACTATAGAATAGCAGTATACGTTCAATTCTTTCACAAACTCACTCACAAGTGAAGCTAATATAAAAAGTATACAAAATATCAAAAGTATGGCTTAAGTTGTTCGATAACAAACCGGACATCATGTAAAAATTCACTTATATCAAGTTACTAGTTCACGAGTATAGTTTAATATCATAATTAATCAATTTTTGTATGATGGCTGTACTGGTAAATTTTTTTGTGTCTTAAAAGATTTATGAAAATTTTCACTGTCATGAATGCTGCTGATTCATTCATTGCGGATCTCCTCGAGTGAAGCTAAAGAGTCGAGTCGTCTGTGTTGGACGAGAATTAAAAATATTTACTATTTTCTATATTTGTATCCAGTGTCAACTGACTAGACGAGCAAGAGTAATGGACTTGAAGAAGAAGAAGAAGAAGAACAAGAAGAAGAAAAAATAAAGAGTAATGTGAAACCTCTGTTTCCTGGTATCCAAACATTTTTGCCTTTTAAATGTAGGTTATAACAGTTGAGCTTTAAATAAAAGTTTCTTTTTAAAAAAGAATAAGAAAATGCAAAGAATAGTAATAAAATAAAAAGTTATGAAAAATATATGAAGCTATTGTATTACAATGTACATTGACTTTTGTGCCTGAACAATGAAAGTAGTCATTACCAAGAACGCAAAAATTCAGACAACATTCTGAATGTATACATACAGGGTGTCCCAAAATTATTTTTAAAACCTTTAAACATTGTTTATGAATCATAAAATAGATTGATATAAATGATACTATTAAAACCATAAATTTCCATTCATTCATATACTCATGTTTGAATAGAAGTTCGTTCACACAAATACGTTCTTAATACTTAAGAATGTAACGTGTTAAGTATTATGTACCAATAAGCTACTTTAAGTATTAAGAACGTAATAAAAGCTCGGATATTCCGAAATTCCAGTTTACCCAAAATTAGGTAAGACATGTCCATTTCAATATAAAAATCGATACATTATAGAAAGCTATAAAAAAATTTATCAAACAAATGATTTTAAGTTAATACCGTTTTACCGTACAGACACATTGTCCATTAAATGTTCACATTCTCCAACTTGTACACAATGTTGTTGGCTTTTTCCCAAATACCAAATCGGGTATATAAATTAAAATTTCGGATTATCCAAAATTTCGATTATCCAAAACCCCCATCACATTCGGATAATCGAGTTTGTAGGGCATGTCGAAAACTTGTATACTTGACGTTACAATAGTCTCCAGTTGAAATCCTCCGCTATTTCACGTCATTAGCAAGATTACCAGATCACCATAATAATCACCAATGACTAATTTGCAGGTACCATAGAAATCCGATTCCATTTTTACAATTATCAAAAGTGAATCACTGGGGAAATATTACATTGCGGGCATATTATAAAATCACATTACTGAAGAAAAATTACATTTACATTACAAAAAGGTGACGGCGGTGCAAGGTTTAACAAACCTTCGCGACAACCTCGTTCAACAAACCTTTGTATATTTTTCCATTACATAAGCTAATCTTACAGTACTATTTTCCTACATTTGCGGTATGCCATACCGACAAAAAGCATTACAAATATATTCTAGAATCTACAATCGCCGTGTATTCTTACGTCTGTCGTCCTTACATATATTTTATCACTAAAAGAGATATTAAGAGACATTATAAAGTGATGATATCACTAGACTTTTTCTTGACGTTTTGAAATGTATTTGACTGTTATTGATATTTTAACTGTCAAATGTCACATATTACATTTAATTTAGAAAGTATGTTGAATTTTTTTTAATGTGTTTGACCACTATAAATGATTGAATGGAAGGTCAAACACCACAAACTGTACTACGTAGACAGAACATATTTGCATTTTCGGGCCAAATGGCTGCACTAATTCCCCCATAATTGACATTAGATGACTAAACTGAATAAAATGACCACGTCCAAGTTCTAATCTCCGAATGAATAACCAACCAATACCCAAAGAACCAAAATGTATACAACGTTTAAAAATATAAAACAATGTATTCTATAATATTATAGTAACCATGTTGTTGTACCAGAATACAACCTACAATACAGCTTATTCATGTTTATATAAAATAATGCACAGTGGAATCCGGTTATTATAATCAATCACGGACGATGTTATCAATCAGCTATTGTTATCATTACAAGTCGTTCCCAACACACTGATTATTTTATTTCCATCGTTTAAAGCTATCAGCCAGCTACTGTTATCAAAAAGCACTGGTTCCAAAGTGATCACAATAACCAGATTCCACCGTACTATCGTAGACATATTGTCATCAAATCGGGCGATTCAACGAACCTTAGAAACGCATCGTGAATGGCACTGATTAAAATATTTTTATGCACAAAATATTTTTTCTTAAAGTTCTTAATTAAAATTAACACAGTACTAGGTATACAACTAACTGCAAAAAAAAATAACCTAAACACAAAACAACAACATTATACAAAAGTAACCCTAGCCAAACATTAAGCGATGATAATCTGCGAGGCAATGCCAAAAAAACCATTGAATCAAGAGCATCTTCAGCAAAACCTGTTCCACGAGATAAACAATTTAACTTTTCATTCATTCTAATAAACAGGAAGCATGCCAATTTTCACCATCTTTTTGTACAAGAAGAAAATGGTGTCTGTCCGTGTGTTCTGTGTGTATGTGTTGTAGACAGGATAGCTTTTCGCCACAGTTGGATTGCAGCTGCCAACAAAATAAAAGAAAAGAGCTTTGGTTGAGTAAAATTTGATACATCACTGGATTTTTGGCTACACAGTTGACCCAACCTCATCGTAGTCCTACGTGACCAAATATTAAGCTACAAAAATGTAAACCAAAAAAAAAAAAAGAAAAAGGAAGAAAAAATGGACGAAAAGAAAAAGAAAATAAAATAAAATAAAATAAAATAAACGTTAATACGGTCCATTCGGCAAGTTGCACAACCTCATTGATCGACTGGATGGAAAGGCAACAACCGCTTGTTTTGTGTTTTCTTCTTCACGGATCTTCCACACAGAAAACACATCTCTGGTTTTCTTTTTAACCAGATATCCTTCAAGGTATCCAGAAACTATCATCTTGTAAAGAAATTACTACTTGCCAAATGCCAAAAAAAAACAAAAACATGTTCTTTTTCCTTGGACATGGACTTTCCTAAGATTTCCACCTTTTAAAGTCCCAAAAAAACAAAAAAGAACATCGAAAATATCACATTTTATATAGTGTAAATTCTCATGTCATTTTATAGGCTATGAAGTAAAAGTTTGATTTTCTATCTATAGTATTTTAAAGTACTTATTTATATATATTTATTTATTTATTAATAATATTTATGGTAGATCAGGCCCGTCACAGAGATGATGATATACACCGAAATACTTTTACTTTCAAATACTTCGAAGTACTTTTTCTCAAGAAAATTGCTAATTGTAATGTCAGTACTTTTTTCTTGGAGAAATCTATCCATTTTTTGAAATAACGGGACATTTTGAGTCCTTTATCACTTCGGACAAAAGACAATTTGTTCAAATAGTATGTCGTCCTTTAAAATAAGGGACGGGTGGCAGGCAACCCTAGACTTTCCTAAAAACACACCACCTTACAGAAAACACTTCCAGTTATCCTTCAGTGTATCCAGAAATATTCATCTCAAAAAGAAACAACAAAAAACACATAATAAATAGCATTCAAAACATGTTCGACTTGGTAAAAACACCACCAAGTGTTTCACATATGAGAACCATTTTGTTTCTTTCTTTTTCCATTTTTCTTATACTGTACTAAAAAATATATATATGTATATAAACCGCTATGTTTAAAACATACCAACATCCTAAGGCTAATAACATAAATAAATAGAAGATTCTTCAAGGAAGGTTATTAAACTCCTTCCCAGTTTTGTCTTTTATTTCTATTTTTTTTTTTTGTGCGTTTCCTCCAAATGTAATCAATGGCACACTCAACCATTGTCAATTTCAGAGTTCCGCACTGTTCTTGAGAAAAATCCGCTAAATTCACTCTTCCATTATAAAACAAAGATTTTGCAAAAATCAACACAGTTTGGTAAAAAAAATAAAAAGATAAGTCTGCTAAGCGCGAATTGATCGAATTACCATATCTTTAGCATATGAAACCTAACGATTGCCAATGGCCATTTCCCATTGGAAAATGGTATTTTTTTTATTGGGAAACCATGACGAACGACATCTCGCTCGGACAAGGCGGTGGGTGATACAAGATTTACTACGATTCGTTACAATTTTTTAATTCACCATACATTTTCAATGCGTCTTCTTCCCAAGGACCTTTGTGATATTCGAACCCACATGATATTGAGGTTTCGTGTCGAGTTCACGCTTGCACAGTATGCTAAAAACCCTTTTACGAAAAGGGTCACGTTGCATAAAGAGAGTCTACGTATCTAAATATACCTTTTTTTTGTTATATATGAAAAAAGTTCCATGTTCGATTTCCTCCGTTTAATCATTCACACGTGTTGTGTAATGGAAGGCTTTGCAACGAATCTCAACAACACCATTTCCTTCAAATAATGAAGCTGAAAGTGTTATGGACGTGGTCAGATGATGTTTGCTACGGTTCCGATCAATTTCTCATGACTATGAGAAAACCTTATGCAAACGTTCAAACACATGACAAAAAATGTGTAAGAAAAACAAACAATTATTTTTCTAAAAAAAAAAAAATAATCACACTTTGTCAACATTATAATTATTAATTTCTCTTCTAAAAAATCTTCAAAAATGCATCTCTAATTTTGTCTGTTTCTCATGAGAAATTTCGTATCTCTACATAAAAAAATGACAAAAATTTATATATTCATATACAAGTATAATAGTGAGTTATACCGCAGAATCCGATTATTATTATAATCACGAATAATGTTATCAGTCGGCTATTGTTATCATAACCAATTGGTCCCATAATATTGTTTCATATCTATTGTTTAATGTGTTATCAGCTGGTTATTGTTATCAAAAAATAGCACTAGTCCCAAAGTGATTCACTATATACATTTCTCGTGATTATTACAACCAATCATTTGATCCTTTTAAAAAATATGGTCCAGAAAATTTTGCCTTTTTCTTATGACTACAAAAAAGAGCAAAATTTAGCATTTTATCATCTTTTTTTTATTACATTTAAAAAAAGAAGACAAAAAAAATATATATATATGTTCATAATATAATAGTCTCTACCTATTATGAAATTATTTATATAAAAAAAAACTTATATAATCATCATTATAACCAATAAATTGTTCCCCTTAAAAGACAGTCTACAATGTGGTGTGTTTTAACCATGACTGATACATTGCAAAAACAAAAATGTAACAAAAGATATAATGTGCAATATAATAGCAATTAAATAAATACAAAAAACTTATAATCATAAAACCAATAATAAAATTTCTCGTTCAAATCCTTTTCTTAATTTAAAAAACAAAAAATAATAGCTCTTCTATAATTTTTTTTTAAAAGGAAAATTATGCCAAGCACCCTATATATTATTTCGAGACACTTAATAACAACATATTGTTATTAAACCATTACATCATCATCATTATTGATTTCTAAATCACATTACTACACCAAACTTACCACTGAAACAGTGATGTTTCAAGGGAAATATCACCACTATATACCACCACCACCATTATTTCCATTCAATTTCGTGTAGCTTTTTTCCAATCCTTTGGAGCCTTTTCCATCATCATCAAAGTGGCTAAAAGGAGGTGGATTTTTTAACAAGGCTTACCGCTATGTTCGGTGAAGATGTTAGCTCCGGATGCTCGTCCATCTCTGGCTTTATTTTTACTTTTCGCCACCTTCCCCGAACCCGGTGTGTTGGAACCAGAACGATTCTCTTTGCCTTGCTGTGCGCCCATGTCATACTCGTCTTCTTGGTTGGATAGTAGTAGGTAGTGTTGTACTACCACCACCACCCTCTCGTCGTCGTCGTCGTCGTCTCACCACTCCTCGTCGTACCTCAGATGCAAGCTAGGTGGGCGAGAATAAATAGCTTTCTCCCTCTCATCATCGTGCACGAGTGTAGGGAACCCGAGCAAAATATGGGTTTTGTGTATTCCTGGGGAGTTGCTCTTTCGCAAGTCGTCAAGCGGAGGAAGCAAAAGCAGCACTAACACCCGACATGATGGTTTCCCCTCCGAACAAGAGAAGACCGGGGACTGGAAGAAGTACTGCGCTCACTCTGCTCACAACACTCGGCTTGCTCGCTCGATGACATAAAAATATCGATATATCGGGAAATAGATATCGAGTGATTTTTTTTTAAAAAATTAAATAAATGATTTTTTTCTGCATTTAAATAAAATGATTAAAAATGGAATAAATGAATGCATAATGTGTAAACGAAATCAATTAAAGTATAATGTATCCATAAATTAAATAAATCATTCATAAAATATATTACAAATAAAATAAATGCATAAAAAAAGTAGGCTAGTGTATAAATGAAATAAAATGTTTTGGTTCCAGAAACATTACAAATCTATAATTAAAAAAACTAATAAATTAAGTTTTAAACTATAAAATCTATATATTATACAATACGAATAAATTTATATGGTGCATATACAAAAAATCAGGACCTATTGAAATACCTTAAATTTTGTATATTTTTCATTGAGTGAAATTTTGCATACAATTTGTAAGGTTAAACTGCAAGAAATGATGAAATATTAAATAATCTTATGTATTGAAGCATTTTTTCCGAGTCTACTTTTATTATTACAAGAAAAAAGTTGTCAAAAATTCAACCTTAGAAATGTTGAATGAAGAATAACTACTATATAAATACTAATAAATACTGTAATAAGTAAACTATTATGTTAGTGCAGAATATGTTTAGTTACCTACAAAAAAACAACTTGAAAAATGCATAAAAAAATCATTGATAGAAAAGCATATATAGGCTACTAGATTTCAACAAAAATATTTTTTCAAGAAGATAGTATCAATAAACAGGGCATTTCAGGACATGTTACAAACTTCCAGGGCATGTAGAAAGGTCTGACCTGGGTTCACCTCCCACTCGTGCCATGTGGATTCAGTTCGGGATCTGACACCACGGGGCAGGTTTTCTCGGGATTCTCCCGTTTCCTCCTGCATTATAAAACCCTGTTCATGTTTATCATCCCCATCTCACCATCATGTCTGTACTTCTAATTTAAATTAAGTCTGAATGACATGCTGTAAAAGCCAGTTGTTGCCCTCAATTGGCCCTAGGTACCCCAAGTACCTACCTACCTACCTAGGCAGGTGTGAAGAAACAACTTTTTCCCCATCCTATACGAAAAGTTCTTCTGGGAAACATTGCATCACATGATGATGCAGGCCCGAAATGTTGCTTGTATTGAGATGGGATTTCAAGATTTGATACCCGCCCACACAACATGCGTGTATTGCAGTGAAGCTCACAATACAGGTAGCATTTCTGACGTTTGTATTACATGATGCGATTTTTCTGAAACTTTTCATATGAAAATTAGTTGCTCCCTGTGGACCCTTAAGCCCTGGAAGATTGTAACCAAGCTCCTGAAACACCTTGTATAATATAGTAATATAAATTATGGTATACCATAAAAAAAAAATTATCAAGGATTTATACATAACCAACAAACTTGAAAATATTCTAATTTTATTATTATTAATTAATTATCATTTTGTGGCTTTACCAACTGGAAATCTACTTTTGCAGCACATACAAAAATGCCATCGTAAGACAGTTCGTTGTAAAACCTGTTATTTTAGCTGTTTTCCAACTTAAGTTCATGGTCTCCACCCATGTTAAGAAAGTTCCACTTTATATCCATAAAATTACTATATTTCCTACAGGGTGTTCCATAAGCATTGAACCACAGTGCAAAATGATACAAACGACACCATCAGTACCTGCATGAAATCAAAATGTGTACAAATTAGTTAAATCATTGGTTTCAAGCTTATGCGGAACCCTGTGAAGTTTTTTCAGTCCTATCACAAGCACTGAAACGATTACACCATGACATATTATACTTAGTATAATATGTCATGGTTACAAACAATGACCATAAAGCTTCAATGTGAATCAAGATGGACCAAGTATCAATTTCTCAAAGAGGTGACATATTACACTGAAAGTTTCAGCTTCAACAAATTATGGTGTTGTTCATACATTGTATTGGCTGATGGAAAAGTCGTGGTAGTAAATATTATTTTATGATTTTGCTCCCCCACCCCACCCCAATGATTATTGTGTAATAATAAAACTGATAACAGAACTTCAGCTTGTCATATAATTTCAAAACAACATTATACTTGAGCCATCTGAAGCCAAAGGGATCTAACCAACATTTTTCATATTTTCAGAAAATTTAAGAAAACTTGATCGAATTTAGCATTGGAACCTATGCTCAGCCATAGGCTATGTTTGACACGACTTTTACGTGAACAATGGACGCTAGTTCTCATTGGCAGCAAAACCTACAGTGGGTGTATGCTATGTTAACACGACAATTTGTCATCAGTTCCCTATGGCTTGACGGTTCAATCGTTCAAGTCTATAATATGCATGGTAATCAGCAAAACTGCGAATACACAAACGAGGTTAGTCATAAAGAATAACACACATTCAAAGTGTTTTCAAAATATATTATGTTTATTTAAAATTAAAAGTGTACTTACATTGTACTCACCTCAGTTCTACTTCTTTACCAATATTGGCCATGAAAATCAAAAATACTTAACACAAATTAATACAAATCAATGAAAAAAAAAACACTTTATGCACAACTCATGTTAAGGCAATTGGTGCTTTTGACAAACTACATCAAATGCAAAACTAATGTTGTAGCCAGGAAAATAATGCTAAGATACCATGCAATGTTCCATAGAAGCTGTACGAGGCAATTATTTGATAAAAGTTGCAGTTGTTCACAGCAGAGTAACCATGAAACTGAAAAGCGATATGAAAACTTTACAAAAAATGATCGAATTATGAATCTGAAAAGTTGACGATTGGAAAGAATATTTCACACAACGTTCAATGAAAATAGAGCTCGAGTTTTAATTGTCTGTGCTCTTGTGTGCGCTCTTTAATTCAAAGATGGGTGCATTTATTTTTTTTCCATTCAAAAAGAGTAGATTATAGCACAGTGTTTGCTTGTGTATAAAGCGTGGCCGTTTCCGATCGGAGAGAGTATTTTCATGCAAAAATACTAGAAACTCCACTAATTATAAAAAAAAAAAATTGAGAGCTTTGATATAAATTTTAATAGAAAATTTCCTGTTTTTTTCTAAGACTGGATATATCAATCTTCAAATTTGTCCATCAAAAAAATCTAACCTATTAGTCGTTCGGGTAGCAACTATTTCAATGTAAGCATTTTTTAAGTTAAAAAGTGTTTTGTTTCGTTTGGTACTTGTACGTTAAGCAGCCACCAGCAATATGAGAGCGCCACATGTCTATAGGTATAGACACCAGTTTAAATTAGTTGAAAAAAAAAGTATCCTACTTTATAAAATGCTTATGTGCTGTCTGCAGTGTTTCCACGGCAACAAAGCAACCACCATTGGAGCAGTGTGGATGTTGCTACCTGTACAGTGATTGGCTGTGCACCAAATTCTAACGTTTTTGGCTGTACACCATATTCCGAAGTTTCAAACCCATTTATTTGGTTTGCGATATAAATACAAATGACGCCATTGCAATCATGAAGCGAATGTCATTGCACGTCATTACATCATGAAACGAATTATAATACTATATTAAAATATTATAGTACTAGAAATCGTCCCGTGCCATGCACGGTTTCAACTGAAACAGGATTTGGATCTTTGAAGGTTTTGTTTTATTAAAATGTCGCTAGGTGTCACCACCGCATTGACACATATTGAAAAAGCGAATGGACCAAGCGTTCAAGACCATGATGCGTTCTCACAGAGATGAAGATAGATAGAGGGAGGTGAAGACTTAGGTTATTCTTAATAAAAATTATGGTACTATAATAGATTATTTATAATACATTTGAAATTAAATAAATACTTCAATGATACTTTGAAAGAACTAAAATATACCTGTCTAACAATTGATTTTTTTTACTAGTTAAATTTATAATTAATGATAATCAAGTTTTGTTGTAATTAACTAACCTAAACTGGTTTAAGTTTTGGCACCAGTTTAGGTAGTTAACAACAGCCCCGTGCATTGCTGTGGCATGGCAGTGGCAGCTGCTTAACACAAAAGCACCGTTTCTTTTTAGTATCGAAGCTGTTAACCATTGCGTGCAATATATAGAATACACATTCATGATTGGTTGTAAATACGAAAAAAAAAAGAGGAAAAAATATGCGATTTGAGAGCGATTGTAAAGATATTGGCATGCATGATCACAAGCTATCGATTGAAAACGAAGAGTTAGTAGTAACGATGCATTGGAATAAATATTTAAATCACTTCGAGTTATAATGTAGGATCAACTATTTCTTTCAACTATATGAAAAAAAGTTGGGATACAATAATTTTTTTTTTTTAAATAAACAGAAACCACATATTTACAAGATACCTTGTTCGTTCGTAGTTGATTATACTCAAAAACTCAAAAAAGTATTCATATATATATATATATAGAACAATATATGCCTACTATCACTAACATTTAACTTCCAAAACTTAATGAGTACATCATGATATTATTTCATTTGTAAAACGTTTTCATAAAATTTGCCTTCGTAAATTGAAGCACCAAACTCGTGACGCGAACGACGTCGAGACGCTCGAGTCTTTACAAAATATTAAACTTTTAAGGAGAGCAGAAAACAAAAAATGAGAATTTGTTATGTAATAACAATGTAATCATTATGTACACCTACTGGGATGTGGCAAGCTGATAAAAACTGCCCGCACAAACAAAATAAACAATAATATTAATAATAATAATAATAATAATAATAATAATAAATAAGGTTGCACTCACACATGCATACTCATACACACACAAGTACATAAGGTTTTAGGCTTAAATGGAAATGCAATTATACTGTGGTTGGTCAGCCCTTTGCATGGCAACGGTGGCTTCCGCCACTGACGACGAACGTTGGTGGCCACTTTTTAAATGTTGTTTGGAAGACCCTTCTAGTCTTTGGTAGTCACTGCCTGCATTCAGACTCACTTTATCTTCGGCAAGTTCAATGCTCCAGAATGGCACTTGGTTACGCGCTTGCAGTCGATTCCGATAGCACGTAATTCCGCCGGCGACACATGCAATGAAAGCTAATGATATCACCACAGCAACTATGGCTACGGTTCCATCTTCGTGCTTGATAGTGCGGTGATTGGGAGGACCTGAAATTAAGGAAAGAATGAGTTAACGTCGATGCAGAAACGTTTCGTAATTCATAAGGTTATTTCAACTTGAATCGAGTTATATCACACTGCTGTCTTAACAATATCCACATGCACACAGTCCCCAATTGTCCTATTTTGGCAAGTCTAAGATGCACCCGCATACAAGACATGACTTTTAAGGGTTTGAGTAAAAAATAAAAAAAAATTATAGACGACACACTCGATGATAAGATGCACTTAAGAAACAGCTCACTGAAAAATGAAACCTAAGCTGTGATTGGCTCTAACTGTAATGTGTTTTGTAATCATTCTAATAAAACAGCATGTTTGTGCAATTCAAATGTGCGCGCGCATAGAAGGGAGGCTTTTTCCCCTTTGCTTCAGGGTCAGTCCCTCACTGATGGGACCTTTGATAACGGCCATTCCTGTTCCCGGCTAATGTGGAGGAAAGGGGGTCAGCTCTCCTCTTTTCCACATGCGGGAAAGATAAGGATCACTTTCTTAGGTGGCAGTAAGAGAGCAAAAAGAACCACAGCTTCTTTTTGCCAGTCTTGGGACAGCTACCTCAAATTGTTAAAAGAGTAAAGCAATATACCTGTTGCAACGAATGTTGCGAAGCAACATCAGTTAAAACAATATAAAACAAAAAATAACGAAATAAAAACTTTCCTGTCATTTTGACAGGCTGTATACTAGTGAAAGATAATGGAGGATACTGAAGACCCCAAATAACACATATTCGTATATTTTTTTATATTTCACCAGTAATATAATAAATTAGTGTACTAATTTATTATATTACCAGTAATTATATAGTATTCACCATTATATCTAATTTAGTATTCACGGCTAAAATAATAAATTAGGTTTTTAGTGTACCTAGCTGTTTAAATTATAATTGAAGGGCCTGCTGTAAAAGGGTGTTAAGTGCTATTTTTACAATTTCGAAGAAAACGCATCTAAAGATCCGAACTTGCCTTGAGGTCTATGAGCCACTTCACACTTCTTATGCTAATAACTTTGCACATATTGTTATTTTACTCAAATTAATGCATCAGGAAGGTAGAATTGCACCTAACACATTTGAAAATGCTTCTAGGTCATTTTAGACAAAAATCTTACTTAACACCCTTTTACACCCGGCCCTTCAAATTACAAAAAACATTTTATTGTATTATAGAAAGTGTGTCAAGAAAGGAGACTTGGAAAATACAACAAGCTTTTATCCAACAAAAATACATCTGAGTAATTTTTGGCAAAAAATGTTACTAAAAATAAACAGTCCAACACCCTTTTACACCAGGCCTTCAATTTATATATAAGATGTATCTTATATTTGGTAAGTATAATACGGTAATTTATCCTTGTTGCACAAATCTTTACTCAGTCAATTTTTAAATGTGTTGGATTTCCCGTGTATATTACATGTAGCTCACACCTACTCTATTTCGAGCATAAAAAATTCGGGGATTAATGTTGTTTAAAAAATGTACAGTACATCACACAAAATTTTTCTCTCGCTAAAAAACTTTGCAAAGTTATTGAGGAATGTTTGGGTTTCCTAGCAAGAGAATCACCCTGTACAATACTGTACTTGCCTCAAAAATAAAAATCTTGTAGTATTCTGGCATGCGAGGATCATTTCTGTTCATTGATTTTTTGGTTCAATAGATGCTGTTGTATTATTTTGACAGGGTGTCCCAAAAAAAGAGACAAACAAACTTTGGTAGTTATAAAGCACACAAAAAAAATGTGCATTAAACCAAACCATTTTTTTGTCAATGAACCCAAGTCCAATCAGTGAGACAAATCAGTTTTGTATATGAGTTAGGTTAAAATGTTACCTGTAGTATTTGAATAGTCCAAAAAGATCCGCATGATCTTCTTGGACGATTATTTTATTACAGGTATAACATGACGATTTGTACAAAAAAGATGCATTCCTTACCAAAAATGGAATGATATGTAGTATTTAATTCACTTTCTACACTACCTGAAAGGGCCTGAATATAACATTGCTTGAATACAATTGTTATTTAGAACTGTTCTTCACAACGAATACAAGTAAACCTTTTTTCAAGAAAAGCTGTATGAATCCTTTCACAAACTTTTTAAAACTAGTCATCAATTAATCTCCATCCGCAACTTTCATTTCTACATTCTTTCAATTTTGTAGTTTAAATAGCCAACCAAAGCACCACTATTTGTGTAAGGCTCCAGAAGCTCATAATATAACCTTTTAAAAAATATGAAGATTAAAAAATAGGAAACCATCCATGCATAATACAGGGTGAGCACCATGAGATGTCAACGTGTTAATCACATACAGTTTGAAGATAAATGCATATAACCATAACTAAGTATGGAAATGATAAATGAACATACACTTCCATGAAAAATATCACCACATGGGCACCTTTGGTGGCAACGAAGAATGTTCATGAGACACTTCATGTTTACAAGGCAAGACCAGGCACAGGGTCCATGCACCTTTCCACGTTTTCTTTTTTTTTAAATGGATAGTACTAATATGCCTATGCATATTGTTGTTGTATATATTACTAGATATACAGTATATGCCTCGACAATTAATTCTTGGAGAGATACCCTTGTGAAATTTGCAACTACCAAAACGTTTTGTATAGAATAGATTATCACCATCATGACAAACGACAGTAACTCAAGAAGTAAAATAGCCACATCATGTAGAAATAACTTTTCAAAAGTTTATACAGATATTGTTATAGTTTCATTACAGGGGGGACCAAAGCTCAGTGATGGCACCAATTCTTAACTTCTTATCCAGACACACTCCATGTTGTGGTAAGGTCAGATGCTCTCTTCTCATTTAGTCTTGAAGAGTGCTAAATCTGTCCAATGCTTGACAGAATTGCTTTGGTTCCGCCCCTTATTGTCTGTACAACATGGGGTTAGAGTGAAACATCGCTGAATGCTTTCCGTTCCACTATGCATCACATTTGTATAACCTCGTAGAAAAAAAAATAACAGATTTTCCAAATTTTGACATCTCATGGTGGACACCCTGTGGTGATTACCCGAATAGGAACCAAGGAAACTTGCGACTTAGTATCACCAAAGCAACAATCAACTGAAGAGCCTGGTGTGAAAGGGTGTCAAGTAACATTTTTTGTCAAAAATGACTTGGGAGCATTGTCGAACATGTTTGGTGCAATTTTACCTCCCCAACTCATAAGTTTGAGCAAAACAACAGTATCGGCAAAGATATTAGCGCAAGAAGTGTGAAGTGGCACACAGACAGCAAGGCGAGATCTGAACGGCAAGTTCAGATATTTAAGCGCATTTTCCTCGAATGAGCACCCTTTTACACCAGGCCCTTCGATCGTCATCAAGAAAACATTCACCTCCTCGAATCAACGAGGAGAAAAGTTATCATAAAAAAACCAACTCTACATGTCAAAGAAAGAGTGAATCGTTTTTTGTTAAAACAAATACGCATGTATAAAAAAATCAAAAAACTAATTAAATAAAAACCAACTCACTTAAGATGCCACATAAATGTGATACAGCATCGTGATCCGTGATATTGAACCTGTAGTCAGGACACTGTTCGCAATCACTCGATTCTTCGCAACTGAGACAGTTGCACGAAATGCAGTAATCGTTCACCGGATAATATTCATTTAGACACATGTCACAAAGCATGCCGTAATATCCTGGCTTGCACGTGCAAGCTATTTTATTTTCGTCGGAACCTACAAAAATATAAAAAGCAAACATATACCTACTTACCAACAAAAATTGGATTACGAAACCCCCTTGGAAAAATGCTTTACCAGTTTGACAAGTTCCCAACGAGGTCTCCTTAGAGCATGGACATGGCAGGCATTTTTCCAGCGCCATGTAAAACCCATCACTGCAAACGTCGCAGACGCTTCCTCGGTAGCCAGTTTGGCACAAGCAACGGCCGCCACTTGGTAGTTTTTCAACCTGCCTCGTGCCAATTTCATAACACGATACGTCTAGCGAGAAAAAAAATGAGAACTGAGTGTGATGACCCCCTCTTTGTCTCCGAGTTTATTTCTTTATGTTAACATCTTACCTCGATAATGATAGTCATTCATACTGCTGAGAGTCGTCATGACAAATTTTCCGGTAGTCACAGTTACATTATTGGAATAATGAGCGGTAACGGAAGTTGTGTAGTCGGTACCTGGTTTCAAGTCGTTTATCATTTTCGTGGTGGTGTTTGGTGATATTTTAATTTCCTTTTCTGCATTTTTTTTACCACAAAAAAAAAACAACTTATTTTAGTCATAATTTTTTGTACAGGCTTCGGGCAGCATAATGGTAAGCCACATTTTTGAAATTGTTCAGGAGAGCAGTTTTTTTCTGGCGAGAAACTCCATAGAGTACCATACTAAGCAACAAGGTGATTCTCTATCTATTATGTTGCCATTTTCTAGAAAATCTGGGAAGTGGTAAAGTAAAAAGCTAGAAACAGTAACGAGGGACATTTTGATGTAAAAAAAAATGTTGTTTTAAAAAAAGTGTGGCTTACCATTATGTTGACCAAATCTCTTCAGTTATATATATATATTTTTTTTTAGAAAAATAAAATTTGCACAATCACCTGGTTCTGTCGGGCTGGAATAGCAAATGGATATTCCGGTGAGATGAACACCTGCCAAAGGAACACTGGGTTGCTTCCAAGAAAGTGTTACCGAAGTGTCAGTGCTGGCCATTTTCTCCACAGGAAGCGGAGGGAGCAACAGCTTATCTGCTGTCATATTAAAACCAAATTCCGCATTAGTCATCAGAATCATGTAATGCGCTAATCACAATGAAAAACAAAACAACGGAAATGGATTACAAAATTTCAAAGATGCCAATTGAGTGCGCAGTAACTGGCAGCATCAGCTGACAACCTAAACCCAGATCGTACAACACGTGGTACAGCCTTCATACAACCTTCAGTTTAATCGGTGAAGGAATGACTCTCGTTGTAGGAAAAACTCTTAGAACAGTGTTTCACCCTTTAATGCGCCATTTCTTTCAAAATTCCCAATCTCCTTCTTGACAAACTTTCGATGATCGACAATACAGGGTGTTCCTGACAGGTCTAGTTAAATTTGAACAACATGTGCTAGGTGGATTTAGAATCGACTCTTTGGAGGGTTCACCTGAAATTTTATGACTAAGGTCTAAAAGTTACGTTGTTTTCGTGGTAGATCAAAGTCCAAATGAATGTTTTGAATGTTCAGACCCAAAAAATACACAATTTAGCCATTTTTCTCCCCATGAAAATATCCAAACAGCATTAAACAACTAAACATTTTCGGGGAGGGGGGAGTTACACCTCCCCTGAAATAAATAAAATAATTTCTTTTTTTCTTTAACTTACTGTACTTTAGTCGGGGGGGGGTGACAAAATGAAAACTTCAACTGTTTTTTTGGAGGCTAAATCACAGATACATTTACTGCAAAAGAGCTGTCAAGTGACACAGGCCACAGCCAACCAAGCTTAGATCACTGAACAATGCTCGTTGTGGGAGTTTTGCTCGTTGTATGAACTACAAAAAGCACTACTTTTGAAACAACTCTTTGTGTGAAATCTCGTTGTAAAAACAGCTCGTTATGGGAAACTCGACTGTCATGTTTACCATTTGAACCAGCACATTTTTCTCGTAAACTACTAACCAAGAATAAACAGATCAACTGAGGTAGCATCAATTTTTCAATGTTAAAAAAATAATGACGTAGTAACGTAAATAATAATTAACATGCCATGTTTGTTTTTTCCATGCAAACCGTGTTACACAAATTACAGCATGCCGCAAGGATGAAATAAACAGTTCGAAATAATTGATTTCTGCATAAATATGCTTCCACCGTCTGTTTATGTTAAATAACATGTTTTTGTAGTAAATATAAATTCCAAAGATCGATTTTCAAACTTCTTGAATGTTACTTAGAATTCTTCCAACGGAAAATGTTTTTCTTTTATACATACAAATTTTTACCCTTGGCGAGTTTTGTTACATTAGGTTAATGGGTGCAATTTTCTTTTACAACTGCTAAACGACCCAAACTACCAGTTGGCTACGAAAATTATTATTCACTTTCAATGCTAAAACGTTCATTCAAAATTGAATAATAACATACAATTCATTCAATTATTTGATGATCCCACACTATATAAACAAAGTAACATCATGAGTCATGAGTTTACCACTTCTAACAGAAAGTTAACTGTTCACTGTGATAACAACCGTCATTCGGTACAATAACAATTGTAGGTTGTAATTACCCTACATGGCTAACAGGTTTACTTTTCCTTTTATTATTATAAGTCCTCGGCTTATGAAATCGTTATATGCTTTGCTACATGTTGTAAGAAAAACACTCACTGGTGCTCATTGTGTGCAATTTATGTTCATTATGTGCGATGATACACACGAGACTAGATGCTAGTTTGGCCGCTACATGGAAATTTCGATATATGCGATGTAAGAAATCCTGGCAGATGTTCGTTATATGCGAGAAAATTTCACTAATATGCAATTTTGTGCAGTGACTAAAGAAAATAAATCTTCGATTTATGTTAAATTTGTGCAAATTTCCACATGGGAATTTCGAAACATGTAATTTTCAATTCATGCAAAGTTTGAACAGAACATAAAGTTTGCATTAATCGAAGGCCTTCTGTACATCTGGGTGAAATAAATATTCCTTGGTCCCAAATGTTTTGTATGTCAGTGTAGCATGCAGATTTTGACATCATATGACAATTATATTAATTTTGATTTATTATTTATTATTTTTACAATTTATTAACAATAAATTTCATTTCACAACTATTCTACGATAGTTTCATTAAATACAGTATTTATGGTTGTTTATAACTTTGTATGTGTCAAAACAGTATTTTGATTTAAGTTGGTTACCTAAGTAATTACTGCAGACCTATTTAAAACAAGAGTGGGAGTTGACAAATAGAACAGTTGTATATTTTAGTACACTATGTATATTCACACAATGTAAAGTACATTATGTACAGTACTTAAAATTTTTTCTTCCGAGTTAGGAGGGTAACAACCTCCCCCTCCCCAAATACCCCTTGCACACAGCCCTGAATTACTGTACTATAACTATAACTGTCCAATTTGCTGTATGCATCCAATGAAATTTTAAATTTATATATGTTTTTACTTAATCTTTTTTAAATTATTAAAAATCAACCATAGTTTTGTATTGTACAGATATTCTAGTACATGTATTAAATATTTATGGTTCGTATTCGTGTGCCAACAACACTATTTTGATGTACTGTAAAGTTGGTTACCTTAGTACTGTCAATATACTGTTCTAACAGTACTGTATAATTTGCTTCAAGCATTTATTACACAGGAAACAAGCACACTTCTCTCATTGGATTTCTGATACAATTTTCTGAGTCTCCCACGTAAAACCCAAGTACAGTAATCTAGTCATCGAGAAATCAATGTCCCAGGGTCCGACAACACATATTGACCCAAAGTCTCCTTCGATGACTAAACAATTCCGTGTGCCAGTTTTGTTTCATCGAAAACAAGAAATACGATGTTTCACAAATTATATGGTACTTATAAATGATGTTTCACTGCCCAAAAATTTTGGTGTTTATTTATTTTAGTGCAGTTTTTTTTTGTGCACATATTTGATAATCCATCATTAAGGAAATGACCTTTACAGAATAATAATAATAATAAAACAGGAAATCAAAACTTCTGGTGAAAAAAAATAAATTGCACTCAAGGATTAGAAATTAAATAGGTTAACTTCGTGGAAGTGATGATTGGACAAAATGGAAAAAAATACTTTCGCAGTGTAATGCTATGCAAATCAAAAAGTTGAAACCCAATGCTCCAAGCTCGGCGAATCACCCAATTGATTTTTCAGAAAGTTTCTACGAGATGAAAAAGAAGAAAAATAATAACGGAGAAGGAAAAAAAATAATAATAACCAATTGGAAAATCAATAGAGTAGAATAACAAAATCTTGTTAGTTCGAGAAAAAAAAATTATTTCAAACAACCGTCACCATGTGATTAAATAAATAATACAAATTTGTTTCATGTCCAATTTTACAGCCTGCTACATTGTGTTATAGATACAAGTGTTGATTGAAAACACAGTTTAGTAGTGCACGTTTATGGTTCAATAGTCTGCTTAGAAACAACACTTAAGAGTGATCAGATACTCCAAGATAGGAGTTTCTTTTAAGATATGATTACATTACAGTCTACGTTTTCATATTTATATGTATTCATTCAAGTGCATTTTCATATCTGTGGCATGTGTATCTACATGTATGCCTTTCCAACTATGTGGATTCAGTTTGGGGTCTGACACGATGGGAGCAGGTTTTCTCGGAGTTCTCCCGTTTACTTTTGCTTCATAAAAGCCTACTCCATCTAAATCTTTCTCTCTCTATCATCATCATTCATGTACTTTCCGATTTAATAAAGTGTGAAGGCCACATGACAGCCGTATGGCCAGTCGGTACCATCGTAAAAAATTCAAATACCTCTACATGTATAAAAATGTAGGCTATATATTGTATAACCTCAGGTGATATTTGTTATGTAAAAGTCGATCCACGCATTTTGGCCGAAATGTAAAGGTCGACCTATACTTGCAGCCTTAGGGTGAGTTATTGTACTTCATACACATACACTTAGCATTCATGTAGATAGTAATTTAATACATGTATAATAATTTAATGTAATTGCACAAGTACAGTTCTACAGTTGAGGTTTTGAACTTTCTCCAACATCTTGTGTAAACATCACCTTTATGATCTTTTGGTTTAAATACATCTTCTTTCTTTATTGATTTACACATCAATTGGAATTGTGCTGATTTAAATTTTGTACTCAAAAGCATAAATTTCAGCTCCTCAAAAGTGGTATCAACAATTGAAGAGCTTATTTCCAAAACGTTTTATCTCCATTTTACTCATTTTTGAGATAAGAAGCTCGGCAACTTATACGTCCATCACTGATTCCAAATATGTTATTTTCAAGACTCAAAACTTATTATTTCCTACTGAAAAGCACTCTCAAAAACTACGTTTACATGCAAAGTTTGTAGACTAATGAATAGAAAAACCTGTTTCCTGAAAAATTGTGTTCTGGGATTTAAGAAGTTTTTGAAAAAAAGCTCTTCATATCCATGTAATATTTGGTTCCATACATTAAACTTCAAAATGTGATTTAAAAAATCGACTTTTACACGAGTATATATATCAGTACGATGAGAACAATTTTTCACAGGAAGACCATTTTAAATATCTAAGACAGACACTGGGATTTGTTTTTTTAAAGATATACTGTTATTGAAAAAATGTGAATTGAATTATAAAATGTCGTAAGATTGAAGTAATATACAGAAGAGACTCAACATAATAGAGAAACTGACTCAATAACTTATGAGCCAAATTGCTCAGATTTGGAATGTGTAGGTTTTAGTTGATGGTGACACATCTTCCTGCTCTATTTATTAGCTTTAAAATATTTGCGCAAAACGGGCACCAATATTTTGACTCCATGTCAACTTCCTTGTACCTAAAACTTTGCCACCCAAAATGAAGTTATACACTAGAAATACAATATATCAATATAACTATGCACCATGACCACTGAATCAAAGAAGAAAAAAACCTATATAAATAAAATTTTCATGTCTGTCTTGTCCGTCTGTTTGTGTGTAGGTAAATCTTTAACCGATTTTAACGAAAATCGTTACCTAAGTTAGGGTAGCTCAGGGGAAGGTTATAGCTATTGTCCATGTTGAAATTTTTATTGAGAAACTTACAACTGCGACCTTTGCCAACACCCCCTCACTACAAATTTCATGGGTTTTTTGTTTATGTTTACACTGGCATTGTTAGGTATTATTAGGGGGATGGTGCAAACCAAAAGGAAATGCGGAAAACGGAAAAGTGCAAACAATAATCTCCAAATATATTTTTGTTACAAAAAAAAATTATCTACCACATTAAATTCCTATTGGTGTATTGTGGAACACCAAACTAATCAGGAAAAGTCCATGATCCCACATTGTGTGAAAAAAATCTCTATTGTTCCCAGATGTTCAAATTTTTTTATAGTTTAAACTAAATTAGTCAACCATAACTTTCGTAATAAAAATCACAAAATTACTGTAATTAAATCTCCATTCAATACTTTCACCATTTATTTTGTTTTTAGTTTCCCACGACCATCAGTTTAACCCGTTGACCTCTTATTATCTGACAAAGATCGATTTCAACATTCGACTAGCACTTCCTTTCCTTGTTTTATTTTTCATGACCAATGTGTGTTTTGAACCTGAACTACATTACGGACATCGAAAATGATGTACAAGTTTTGTGCCTGCATAATTTCTATTTCCTTTTATTTTTCCATCAGCAATATTGTAATTGACAGCGTTCCGAATGGAACACTACCATATACAACATCATGTGAGTTCCGATCACAAATCGGTCAAGGACCAAAAAGTGCTGACCATTCATTCATTAATATATGACTACTTACTCTTCAAATCAAAACCTGCAACGTTACTGCATCAAACCATTTCAAGTAACTAACAACTTAAAATACCACCAAAAAAACATGGTTTATGTTCAACATTCAACGAATTTCAAGACGGAAATGAAAACCAACATAAAATGTATATTCTGTCACAGCATAACCTTGAAAGATTAAAACAACACACTGAAACAGCCTTGTGAAATCCACAAATGTTGAACATTGCAACCTTGCAGATTACAAGTCTAGCAAACAAATTCTGGTGACCACTTAAATTTTGACGTCTGCGAACGAAATCCTACGAAACCAGATAATTTTCGGTGCAAGTTTATCATGCATTCTTAAACTTTGGACTCTGGTGATAATGTTACGATTATACCATCGTGGCATGATATCATGTGCTTGATCGAAAGGTTCAACCATCTTTTTATTTTTTTTCGAACATCCGAGTACAAATTATATAGTTTACAGACACACTATAAGCACTTCCGCCTTGATGCAGAAAATAAAAACCAAAAAACGTTATGTTTCAAGAAACACTAAAACTTAAGATCTTTAAACAATCTCACTACGCAGTTTAATTTTTTCAATACACACATAGTCTCTCATAACGAGTTACTCTTGCAGCTGAATTTCACACAACGAGCAGATTCAAAATTCATTGAATAATAGAGAAACCAGATGGTGGTCACCTGGAAACTGTTGTAGTGATTGCAGTATCTCTTGTGTACAATTGTTTTCCTCAAAACAGTTGGGTTCCCATTCTAAAAAAAAAAATAATGAACTAATAATAAACTATCCCTCTGACCAGAGCTGGGCACAGTTAATGGAAAAGTTAACTTCGTTAACCGTTATTCAGTTAACCAAAAAGTTAACTTCGTTAAT
>JAQIWH010002364.1:0-25066 GCA_034695005.1 Cryptops parisi | reverse complement strand
ATAAAGTCTGAGGGCCAAATGACATAGCTGTAAAAGCCAGTCGGTGCCCTCGTTAAACCCCAAGTACCTACCACCTATGTGACACTGTGTGTAAGCTTACTAGTGTATGTTTCATTATATAAACAATTTGACAATTTTTAGTCAGTTCTCTTTTTAAAGAATAAACAGAGAGATTCGTCAACAAGAATCACACTCGTCTACCCAAGTTTCAATCTTGTTTGTTATGCAAACAACCAATGTTGACAAACAAACATCTACATTAATCCCTTTTCAATTCCAGTAACTATCTATACCCCCACATTGAAAAAAAAAGATAGTCTATACAACAACAACAACAACACAATAAGGAAAAGAAAAAGACATTCCCCATGCAATACCCTCAGAAAAAGAGACTTAAAAAAGAAAGTGCAAATGTCTCTTTTTTCCTCTGGTGGCAAAGAAACGACTGACAAACAGGCAAATCCTCATGTAATCCGATTTCAACCCCAAACTACGATTGGAATTTTTTTTTTGAAAAATATTCCGAAACAGAAAGAGAGTGAAATAAAATAAAAGATAGGAAAAGTTCGTGTACAACTGCTGTTGCATTTCTCTTTACAAAATAAGATACTTTTTCCCCTTGAAAAAAAAATGATCTGTAATGAAGCGTGCATTTTCAACCGCCATTTGTTCGATTCCACTTCAATCACCCAAAGTTTATATTCGACCAACCAGAATGACTTTCTGGTAGTACAGATGGTCGTAGTACATACCACTTTATTTCTATTTTTTTGTTTGTTTCATGTTACAACTTCTCCCTAAAGAATGTTTCAATTGATTGGTTTTCTAGTTGAAATGCATCAGTATAGAAAAGACAAAAGAAACGTTGATACGTTAACAACGAATGGATAAACTCCATTTCGTTTAAACCAATAACGTTTTGTCGTTCCTCTCAACTAAATGAAAACCAATTTCAATAAACTTTCAATCATAAAACTGTACATATACAAGTATCATATTTGTATACACGTACAGTCTTTTGTTTACTGAAAAACGTACAACAAATATAAATAGTTTTCAATTCATGCGAAGGTTACATTTTCCAAAAATTTTGAATAAATATAAAATCTCATATTTTCAACTTACTATTGAAAAGCTACAGCGTACAAGTCCAACGTGAAGACTTGTCGCATATACGTTGTAAAAAAGCATTAGGTGCTGGAAGCTAAATCACTTGTTCACAAATAATCGCATAATAAAAAAAAGTGACTTGGGTGAAACAAGCATTCGAGAGGATTTATCATCGTATATAAGGGATTCACATAAAGCGAAAATTTTCTGTATATAAATATGCAAGTGTTGTAAAATTATGTATTAAAACCGGCTTAAAACGATTTTTTTAAAAGACAATTATATCGACCGTTAATGCGTCAGAAACTGTCGTTAAAAATAATATACGAGGGTGGATTAAATAATGTTTTACTCGTAAATATAAAAAAAAAATAACAAAATTTTTTTTATATTTAAATTAAATATAAAAATTAAATTAATAAGGTACACCCTTTATTAATTTATACACATGTTCGTATAATGCCCGTAAACAAACACTCATTGGAATGTGTGAGCAACTTTTGGTACCCCCCCCCAACTGATAAATTTTCTCTAGTTTTGTGAAACCATTTCAGGGCCACCATTTTCACAGTTTCGTTGGTTTGGAATTGTTGTCTTTCAATTTCGTTTGTCATTTTATCGAACAAGTGGTAGCGTGAACAAGTGGACGTGAATAACCGCGTCGTGAATAAACAAGAGGGTTGTTCAAAAAGTTCCCGGAAAGAAATAATTTGTGAACTTTTGAGAACTTTTTGATTCATTTTCAGAACTTTCTAAGCGTTCATTATAACTTGACTAACTTCATTCGCTATCAACTCTAATCAGACCATTAGTAGTATAGAAAGGCATTATTGTTATATACGTGGAATACAGTAACCGACAAAAATAAGTCGAAAATAAAAACAAAAGTCCATCTACACTGTATTGGGGACAAAAATGAAAATGAGATGAACGTGAATAAATTGTTAGGGGGGAGGTAAAGTTAACCCCTTGACTCCCTAAAAACACCTTTTCTTGCCAAAGGGAAATCAGTTGGCAAATGGCCAGAGTTGAAAGGCAAAAGCTATATAAGCTTTCCATTGGCGCCATGTTGCAAATTGTTTAACACGAGAAGAGTGCAAATTTGAACAGCCATTTGCTGGTCAAACTCAAATAGGTTGGAGTTGAGCCAGATTTTATAAACCGACTGGTTAAAACAAATGCATACAAATTACCCAACTCAATCAATAGTGATGGGAAAAAAATCCTTTGTGAAAAGAAAAGAAACAGCTGATCCATATTCAAAAGATATCCGACAAACACTGCACTTGAAAAATGTACTTGTCAATAGTGTCGTTTCATCCACACTCGGGAAAGATTTTTCGAAAACAAAACACGAAATCGACTTGTTGTTTGCATTGCCAAGACGCGCGCTGGCGAGAGAATAATAATCGTGTAGCGTTTAAACGATTTCAGATATAATCGATCAGCCGAATGCCGATCCTAATGGAAATGTCACAGCTGACGTGTAATTTAATCGGGTTTAATCCCACTGACCTATTCCTAATATCTTGCTAATTCTCCCAAGACGATAGTCGAAAGCTCTACAGTGAATCTCTAAATTGCGATAGTGACATTTCATTAAATCCATTCTTCTATGTCTTTTGTTCCAATTGAAATAATAATCGGCAAAATTAATTAACCACATGAAATTGTTTTGACGTTACGTCGGTCTTACACAAAATTACAGTTTGTTTTAATTAAAAAAAATTAATACAAATTAATTTTATAGCTTTGCCAAAATTAACTTTTGTTTATATTAGCTTCACTTGTGAGTTTGTGAGTTTGTGAGTGAGTGAGCTGAGAATTGAACGTATACTGCCATCAACAGGTATCTACTATAATATAAAACGATAACGATTTTCCTGCCTGTCTCTCTCGCGGTCATTGGCTAAAAACATGCTGACGTCATACGGCACTCATATGACGAGGCATCACATGACACTTAAATAATGTCTTTTGTAACCCCACCCCAAGGCGACCTTACAAAGAAAGTGAGTCATTTAAAGTGGTTTTGACGATGATGATGTAGGATTCATTATTTCTACACGTAATCGAATGTTGCAGAGCAAGATGAGATAATTTCTTAATGAACACAAAAGACTTTCTCGTCATTTTTGACGGGCTGTTTACTAGTTTTTGATAATATACTGCATAGTCCAATGTTCCAAAAATTGCATAAAGTGAGAACCTCATAAATCGAAAACTGCTTAAGTCCAATGTAATAAAAATCGCCCAAATGGAATCGTAAATTGCAGACATAAAAATGGACTTACTCAAAACGCGCCTAAATCTAAAGAAACATTCTTAAAGAGCGTTTTTAATTTACAGTACTTGTTTTACAGTACTTGTTTTAATTAAACAACAATTCAACTTCAACTTCAACTATAGTACATTGGGTTGATTTATATACTAGTGCTATCAAATTACACGCAGAATTACTTAACTCGATAATGCACAAGTCACTCACCATTAAGGCAAGTAATTTTTTGTGACAGCTGTGAAGCCAGCTTCTTGCTTAACCAATGAAAACCGGTTGGCAAGAAACTGACGTCATAGTTGTCCACAAATTTCACGTGTATCAGGAAGCATTTAGACCAACGTTAATATGCGTTAATAATAAGCATAGCTTTAAAAATAGTCTACAATTTATGAGAAATTTTTTATATACAGTATTTCACTAATATGCGATGAGCTAAAATTCTCCCACATGTTCGTTACATGCGAACATTTCGCTATTATGCGATTTATGTGACGGCGGACAAGTAACTGATCAATGAACTTTGGTCTTTTCATAGAAATTGTGTGCAAAGTGTGACATGATGTAACCTTCGCCTAACTCGAAAAACTGTATATTACTTCAAACTAACAACACTATTCCCTTTTGTAGTAAACATAGATAATGTTGAATATTCAAAGTACAGGATCGATTTAATTAGATTACATATAACACATTTATAACTCGCGCAGGTGAACTTGATTTACAATATTTGCATTAATAATAATTTACTAATGCATTAGAATAATTAAACCTTCATAAATAATAAAATTCAATTATAAATGTGGTTCATAGGAGTGTTACATGACAAACAAGAGAGAATCATAATTAATTACAAAAGATAAACTACTTTTAAAATTTTAGTTTTTTTTTTTAATTAGCATCTATTTTGTGAAGATTGTCAAAAAGAGATAAGAAACTCATTCCGTAAGAACATCATCTTATGAGACAGCTTTTTCATAATTTAGCATCTCATTTCATTTTTTTTCCTCCAGTTTTTTTAAGGAAATATCATCTGTAAAGATTACAAATTTTCAAACCGTCAGTGAAATATATTTTATGTTAAGCCACTTTGAGTTTTTAAATAACAACTGATAAATTGTTAGCCTCAAAGGGGTGATGATGTTATTTTACAAAGATGATGAAATGATAGGTATTGTTTCGTGTTTATATTTTAATTATCAGAAGAAGCACTAGGTTCAAGTTTGGCCATTCTACTCCTGATCAAAATTTCAAACCGTTCGTGGCTTGGCCATTTTCTTATAATTGATTGGTTCATTTAGCAAGGGGTCACTGTGAAACACAATGTTAATGAGATTAGCAATGGCCGTTCAAAAGTGGCGAACGTATTTAACGCAATCTATTTAAAGTGTGATTAGCAGTGGCCTCGAAATCGAACGACGAAACGCCTTAAAACTTCTTACACATGAAAAAGCGAGTACATTAAAAATGCTTTTTAACGAATATGCTTTATGCAGTATATAGTTTCTGTGCGAATCAAAATTTATGTGATCTTTGAATAATTCGAAATTCAATTTAATTTTATATTTTTTAAAATTTTATTTAAAAATCTCACGTCCCACAGGGACGTGAAATAAAACAAAACAAGAAATAAAATTTATACATTGCCATGTATTAAGTGAGCAGAAAAGTTGAAGTGTACGCAAGTTTATGCGAGATTTAAGTAATTTCATTTTTGATTTCTGCAAGTTTTAATTTATGCGAATTTCAATTTATGCGAATTTAGATAAATGCAATTTTTGAGTAATATGATATCTTATTTACGCAAGTTTTGAGTAATTCCATTTCATTTCCATTTTCGATTTTTTTCAAGCGATTTATGCGAATTTTAATTTATACGAATTTCGATGTATGACAATCTAGATTGAGATTTTTGCGTAATGCAATATTCGATTTATGCGAGTTTCAAGTAATCTCATTTTTTATTTTTGTAATTTTTTATTCGATTTGTGCAATTTTTCTTACATTGGACTTATGTGACTTTCGATTTATGCGGTTTTTTATGCGATTTTCGGTCCATGAGACTATACAGTTCATTACCAAAAATGTGTGTAGATGGCAATATAGATTCGTTCAATTTCCAGCTCACTCACTCATAAACTCAATCACAAGTGAAGCTACCGTAATATAAATCGTATAAAAACAACCGTAGATTCTTTTCTGTTTGCAGAGAGGCACCGCTAGTGGTGTTTTTTAACCCACCTAAACTATAATTAGTGTTTATATCAGATTTATGTAAGTTAAAAAATACAACACTTAATAATTTATCATCAATCAAAAAATGAATACGTTTTTGTTTGTTTTATCTAACCTAAACTGGAACTACGAGCTTAAGCCATTAGAGCCACAAGCGGTGCCTCTCGGTAAACGGAAAAGTATCAAACCGTGTTAAAATCAATTCAATTCACTAAGTAAAAAAAATTAAATATTGAACAGATTATACCGACGTAACACTATCATGATTCTGGATGGCAGACACCAACAAATCGATTTTTTTAACGTATCAATCGATTCTTTCAAACTCGAATTTTATTTTTATTTTTTTCTTTTAACTTAGAAATATTTCAAAAGAACTTATTTCATTCCATCGCTTTTTGAGTCGAAAAGTTTCAAGCTTTCCACTGTCTACAGATAAGGTCGAGTATCAATAATATAAAGGGTTAAGTCAGTTACAAAAATGCATTAAAGCCTCCAAAATTGTTTTCTTATAAAAATGGCCGACATAAATAAACCTCGACTTTAGACGTCCTCATAAAATAGTGATGTTTTTTTATACATTAAAATTGTAAGAAACCGTGGTTTACAAGACGTTATCTTGGCGTTCTAAAAACAAACCACTAAGCACTTGTTTTGAGTGTGTTCTAAATTTAATAATTTAAAAAGATATCTTTACGATCTTCATTGAAAGACTAACTGTAATGGCTGTTACATAACCGCACTATATCAACAGATTTTAGGAGATAATAATACCAAAAAAATGCAATACCGTACTGTTAAAGCCCGATATAACAAAGTGGAAAACTATGTACAGTACAAGGTGTCCATAATGGGATGAAAACATTTGGAAGCCTGTTATTTTTTCATATCAGGTTATACAGTATAAATGTGATGCTTGTTGGAAAAGAAACAAAAACCAATAAAGTTTATGTAGGAATTTTGTAGTACGTGTCATAGTCGCGGTGTCGCTGCAGTCAGTTAAATTTTCAAAATGGTGACTCCGTCCAACCGAGCACGAGGTTGTGTGGTGCTACCAAGAAAAAAAGTAAGTCATATGGGGGAATGTTGCAGATCATTGGTGTTTAGACTACCACCTAGACATTCTTCGTGCCACTAAAGGCACTCATGTGGAGGTACACTAAACTCATATTTTTTTTATGAAATTCGAATAGGTCCGTTATTATTTCCAGATTGAGTTATATTTAGTTATAATATTTGTCTTCAAACTAGATTGAAATGTAAATTTCGTGAAATAAACATTGAGCATTTCCAAGCGTCGGCTGGTCGGTTTTTCGGTTCGGTTAGGTTAGGTTTCGATGTTCGATTTTCGGTTCGTCGGATTTTTCAGATGCGGTTAAATTCCAACATCAAATCTACATCCAATTAGCTCTTACTGTGTCCACCAATGACAATAATGTTTTAGATTAGCCATATTTGCAATAAACTTAGATCTCAGATTAAACCGAAGTGCGGAACTACGTGAATGAACGTGTATCATATAATTGAAGAGCAGGGTTTAAAAAGGTGTTAAGTAACATTTTTTGTCAAGAATGACCTGGAAACATTTTCGAATGTGTTAGCTACAATTTTACCTTCGTAACGCATAATTTTGAGCAAAACAACAATATGTGCAAAAATAATAATGTAAAAAGCGTGAAGTAGTCCATAGACAGCAAAACAAGTTCACATTTTTAAATGCGTTTCCTCTAAAATGTTACTTAACATCCTTTCACAACAGGCCTTTCAATTGTAACTACTTCAGTACAGTAGATTAGCTCATTTCACTTAAAGTGATTTACTTTAAAGTCACGTTAAATCAAACTTCTATTATATTTGTATAACTAATGGATCAATGAGTATCGTGTATGAGTGTGCGTGTTTGCATTAACGACAGGTGACTAGTTCATCCGTACCAAGATGTGTGTTTACGCAAGAACTTATTATTAGTGATTATACTATTTTATTATAAATCCAAATTTCCTAAATTACATTGTAAAGTGTGACATAAATAAGGCTTAGTAAAATTATACGCCAAATATTAATTACACTAAAAATCATAATTAATGAAGACTTAAAAAACTTTGATCTTATTTTTCTGTCTTTTGAAGTTTATTTTGAATTAAATTTCAAAATTGTCAAGTTTTAAAATATTTATTTTCTTTTTTTAAAGGCGAAATAATAACGAATCGTGGTTGACTAACACGTACATTTTAAATGATTCCTGTAGTGGCATATACAGTAATTATTTTTACAATCTTTTATTTAACTTGGCTTGACCGTTGTTTGTTTGTTTGTTTGTTTGTGTTTGTATGTGTGTGTTTGTGTTGTATGTGAGTGTGTGCGCTTCAACATTTTTGCGGTCTATTTTGACTAACTTTCTGATATTCCAGACAACCGAAATTTTAAACGTCCGCGAAACATTTAATCCTGTTAAATTTTAACCATTTGATGTCGTGTCACAATTTTGAGAAAATGTCACATGAAGGTAGAGTTTTTTCACAGAGCATTGCTGACGCTAAATACCATATACTTGTACTTAATTTTAAGCATTGTTAAGCTAAATCAGACATTGTCATGAATGAACATACAAACATACATATTACATATGTAGTTTACTATACACAGTTTATCTGAAAAATTATTCATTGTTGTAAATCCATTGGAACAAACACTTAACACGACTCAACAAACATATCTACACAAACACATGTTTAAAATACTTTTAGTATTTGGTTTGAAAAATGAAGCACAGTATCAAGACAGGTTAAACGGTTGTACTAAAAACAAAGTTTTTTCCTATTACTTGTTTCAATACTTATATTGGGACTCAATATTCGAACCTTGAACTTGATACACAGCGGAATCGATAGATGAACACTATTCTAAATCTGTAACGTTGAAGTAACTAAAAGAGACAGTGAGTATCCCACCTGACAAAATGAAAGACAAACAAAACAAAATAAACGCGTTAATTACCCGAAACACTTTCGAGTTATTAAATTTTACGCAGACGTTGATCCAATGAAACGAGCGTCTTAGTTATGCAGTCCAAGCCTCATCAGACTTTCAGATGGTAGCCTTTCTCTCTGTGAGGTTCCATTTGCAAATCCTGATTACAATTTCTACGACCACCACCACCACCTCCGAGTGGGATGGAGGAAGTATCCTAGTGTTTTACAAATAACGACTACGAAATGAAGTCGAAGGCGAGAGTGCAAAATCCAACCCACCAACCAACGACCGCCATTTTACCACTCTGTAGCTCAGCTACTGGATTAAGTTCTAAGCCGACGACGACCTTTTCCCTGTTTCCACAGTGAGCAAAAGGAAGAGAAATGGGGAGGGGGGGTGGGGATTTTTACATCACTGCCTTCGTAACCAATCTGCTTAATTGCAGCGTTTTTATAATATATTCCACGAGTATTGTCTTTCCTTCTCGTGTGGGTGAAGTGTTAATAATAATAAAAAAAAAACAGCGAAGAAAGAAATGGTTCCTACCAAAACACTTTGCCTCATCGCAATGTCCTTCATTATTCACTGGATCTGACCTCAACGTAATGGAACACACACACACACACTCGTGTAAACAAACTTTGCAGACGTTGAGAAGAAGAAAAAAAAACTGAAAATAAAATTCTTAAAAAAATATATTGTCGGTTTGTTTTCGTTCTTAGAAATATCATCCAGTCGACGACCTTCGTCGCGTTCCTTACAATTTGCTCTGCCAAACAAGATAACCTTTTGGTTTTAGAGGTTCCTAAGCCTGTCTTCTTTTTTTTATATTTTTGCTTTTATTTGTTTCCAGTGGGAATCTCTACTTATCTTTGTTGTTGTTTGCAGATGGAAAAATCACGTAGGAGAACTCTATACCAACTCTTCAGTTACCATTGTCTCCATACGTCTTTTGTGAAGTCATCAAAGATCGTCAACAAGTCCTCCAATTTGGAAGAGTAGCCTACTTCTTTTACGTACTAATACAGCTAGCAACAGGTTTTAAGTAGACGTACTCAGAAAATGCTTCATCAAAAACATAAAATACTACAGCCTATGTTTGCTACTACGGTATGTGATTTTGCTATTATGTGAAAAGAAAAATACTCCCAGATGTTCGTTATATTCTATAAAAATTGTGCTATTAAACGATTTTCTGTTGTGGTGGCTGAACGCTCAAGTTTAGCCACTTCATGAGTAGGATTATTCGATTTATGCGAGGTTCTAACAGGACTTAAACGCTCACAATTTCCTGTACTACCGTGAATATCTTTTGAAACTTCTCGATATGTTACATATACAGTATAGACCGTTTTTTTTTTTATTTTTACTGAAGTACTTGTAGTAAAATGTTTTTATAGTAAATAGCCTATGAAATGGTTTTACATAATGGTAAAACGTGATAAAATGTTAAACACTATACGTTTACGCAAAAACATACAAAGAAACAAATTACGTTGGAATACAATCAGCGCTATGTATACTGGTTGATTTTATATCACATTGTACAGTGGAATTCGGTTATTATAATCACGGATAATGTTATCAATCGGCTATTGTATTTTAATCAGTCGGTTCCAAAACACTATTAAATGTTTATATACATTGTATAATGTTATCAGCGGTTATTGTTATCAAAAAGTACTTGCCCCCAAGTGATCATAATAACCAGATTCCACTGTATTCTGTTGATTGAGCTTTTTCTGACCAAATTCAACTCATTTTTATTCATACATTTTGCATCAATAACTAACATTGTATAACTGTGATGTCATTTTATCAGAAATCGTTATAAATAAGCTGTTGTTATCTATTATAACTGAATTTTAAAATAATCACAATAAACCAAGTTTATTGAATTATAATAAAAATTGCATGACGTAAAAAAAACTTATGGTTTAATGTAAGCTATATTAAAAGCAGAAGTAGTTTGTGTAAAAGTCTCTAACATGTGTTTGCGAGAGTGAAATAAATTTATAGTTTTCAAGTTCTATTGTCCTTTAAAAGAGGTTTCTGTTGTTGTAGTTACGCTTCTTGAACAAGACTGCATTTAAGAGAGTAATTTATTATTAGCATTAGTTACTTGAAGAAAAAAAATTGCAACGGAAACAATGTTTTTCGCCTATGTTTTTCTCTTCCTTTCTGGAACGTCACCATTTCCTTGGTTTTCTTTCTTAAGAAATGCTTCCAACAGGAAAAAAGGGAAGAAAAAAATCACTTCGCATTACATACCAAATGCCACTTACGTTCCAATAAAGATCGGAACACACGTGATGCTTATTCCTTCAAATATTCGGTAATAGTAGACGTTTCTGTTAAAATTTTCATGATTTTCTTTCCAAAGAAGTGTCGATTTTATTCATAACTTGCTTGTCCTGTCTCTGACGTCTTGTCTTCCTTCCAGCTTCTCTTTTCTCGCATTAATAATACGCTCGTGACAAGAGCGACATGCAACAGCTTCTTTTTCTCCCCCCTCTAACATTCCCACCACCTTTTCCTTTAACCCCTCGCTATTAAAACCATAAGCTGTTCCTCAACGCTAGACAGCTTGCCCATTTGTAAGCCGGCAACAAGTTCGAACGAGATTTTCCGCAATGCAAACGTGTACAAATGGAAACCAACCCTTATGAATATATACATAGAGCACTCCAATAAATCATTACTACTTTATGAAAATATTATAAGTTCAACCAAACCTACAGAACTTTTTTTTATAGATATGTTATAAAATAAATATGTTTTTATAGATATTCTACTGTATGGATCTATGACAATGTTTGTTGACAATCGAAGAATTTTTGAAAAACCATTTGTTTAGTATATGTTTGAGTTTTAAATAAATAAATAAATAAATAAATAACAATTTTAATACCATTTATTGGGTTATAACGGGTAGCAGAAAATAGGATTATAAATATAATAATTCTAATAAATATAATAATTGTTTCTACTAATTTGAGTGTAAATCGTGCAATATGTTAAATAAACAATTGCGATCATTGATTATATGAGATACATTGTAAAATTCAAAATATTATGGTTAAATTATTGCATTAAAGTATTAAAAAATTGTCATTATTATAATGACATTAAAGCAAAATATGTAACACCAGAGAGAAAACCTTTACATATACCAGTACCATATTTGATTGCTTTACATATAGATGCACAGCGACTTGCAACTATTTCAATATAACGAAATATCTCATGGATAACTAGAAATAACTGTATTATCCGTTGTAATAGATTTTCATTTCTTGTTGAATCCAATAAAGCATAACATTATTATTATAAAAAAAAAATAATAAAATTGAAAACTATTTAAAAAAAAATACTTGAAAAAAAGAATAACTAATTGAAGAGGAAGCTACTACAAGTTACAATGATATCAATAACACTACAACATACACAAACACACATATACACCAGAAACTTCTCTTCCTCGCTACACCATAAACACAACAAAACAGGTACAATTTACACCATCACACATATAAACACAAAAAATCAAAACACTTACACACGTATGTACAGCAAAATATCGATAACATAAGAAAACACACCGGAGACAAAAAAATACACACATACATACAACAACGACAACCGAAACAATTTACTACCCTTGCATGTTGGGGTTCCTCCCATCCTTTTCTCATCCATTCAATATCTTCCTTTCACCATCCCCTTTCCTTTTGCTTTCCCACACCAACGACATCTATCGAGGGCGAGTTGACGCGCACGCGATCGATTCGGTGTTGGTTCGCCTTTTAGCCGAGGTGGGAGAGACTACACCACACACAGAGTGAGTGGTGTGTGTGTGTGCACGAGTGAGAGAGTGAGAGAGAGTGAGTGAGTGGCCGCGTGCAGCAGTCGGCACGTCGGTCGTGCCGGCATCTGGAAGCAGCGCGAGCCACCCTGTATCTCTCGCACGTTTTTTTTATATATATACAAACGCTTTAAATATCTATGGCGCGGTGTGGGTCTAGAAAGGCGCTGGTCGTCTTCGTAGGTCGACCAAGCGCCCTCATCCGCCGTCAGCAGTTCGGATACAGACTCGGTCCTATCGCCAGGCAGTCGTGAAAAAAAGAAGACGACGAAAGAAGAAGAAGAAGAAGAAGAAGAAAAAAAAGTTCCACCCCGTATATATGCCATGGCGCGGTGGTTGGGAGTTGGAGCGAGCAAAGCCAACAACCTTGTCCTGCTACACTCCTCGCTGATTCTGCTGCTGCTGCTACTGCTAACTTTGGGTTGCGTGGGTGGCAAAAGGGCGTCCAAAACCGAACTGTACATTGCGGGTTTCTTCCCGTTGAGCCAGGAACAGGCACAAGGCAAGTTAGGACGGGGAGTCCTGCCTGCTGTGCACTTGGCGCTCAAACACGTCAACAACGACCCTAAGGTGCTCGGAGATTACTATTTGGATATCTTGCACAACAATACTCAGGTAAGACATGATACTATCTTGTATCTCATCTGTATAAGTACATAGGAACTCTAGAAACCAATATAGATACATTTACCAACTGGTGTTTTATACTGTACTACAACTAGTAGTATAACTCATTAACTTGTAGTATACAAATGTTCTATACTGTACAGAGCTTTAGAAACCGATATAGATAAATATATAAACGGATATAAGTTAGTTCCTAGAAGTATAGATTTATATTTATACAAAAATTTCTCCGATAAATCATTATACCATGTGTTTTAAAAAAAAAACGTTTATTTGCTGAAAATTAAATATTTAACGTGAACCAATAAAGTTCGTGCAGTTCATTCAAGATTAACCTCCTTGAAAAAGAAACGGTAAATCTGAAAAGCCGCACGAAGTTCATTGGTTACCTGATATGACGCAAACGTCTCTCCATAAAACAATTCGCGTCCTCAGTTGTCATCTAAGGTTACCACACAACTATACATTATAAACTTCTTTTTTTTTGTTTTAATTTATTCATTTCATATTCAGTTGTATTTCAGTTAACAAATGAAAATACAACTTACATAGGTGAACCATGCTAAACAATAGAATTTCGTAATTTTTATAGCGATTGCAATTCCTGTTTAAATAATACAGCATCGTTTATAAGAAAACGAATTTCTCACACATGTCATCTAAATATAACAAAACATGTTACACGGTGAATACTCCCATCTTTAGTTAAATTTTAGTTAACAAATATAGACAATTGTTTTGTAACAATGTATAACAAAATAATTACAACCTTTCATTCAAGTTCACTTAATGTGTCACACTTTTAAAAACATTTCATTCGGAGTTCACTTGGTGTTGTCACACTTGGACATCTCTGAGCTCGTTTTTCGGTAGGTTCCCAGTGAACCTATAGAGTTGAAATTTGAACATAAACGTAGCCCGTGAGATACTCTATTAAATTTTGACAAAAAAATGTCGTGTCATTTCGAAGAAATGAAGTGAAGTAGGCTTTTTGTGAAATCTGTTTCATAGAGCGTCGCTAAAATGCTACATGTTTAGTACAACCAAAAGTAGAAATTTGTTATACCCAAATTGCAGCACTGTTGTAATTAAAGCATATATGTTTATATGACTAGAAATAAATCCCCGTGATTGGTATGGTAACTAGTGGCTAGAAGCAAACCTTGTGTTCTACAATTCTACAATTCTGTTGTTCTACAATTTTTAGTATACTATCTCATTAGTTATTACAGCTTAGGTTTATGTAATCCATTGTAAATTTGGGTTATGTTATGCAGTTAAGTGTTGTATTACTACTCTTATCTAAATACATTTGAGTAAATATTTATAGTACTAGAAATTAATCCCCGTGGTTGTTATGGTAACCACGGGGTGTCTAGATTACTTATACAGCTTATGTTTTATGCATTTCATTGTTGTAATTTGAATTTGCCTTACGTTATGCATTTCATTGTTGTACATCAAAATAAATTTACCTTACGTTATGCATATCATTGTTGTATCACTATCACTGCCGTTACTAACATGTAATTTGTGAATAACGCTGACGCAACTTAATAAACTTAGATGTTTATACTAATAATGATAATGATATAAAAGTTACGTATAGTTTATTACGGTACATATAGTTCAGCTGAGTAACCAGTCATTATTGCCATTGTTAAATCACTCGTTATATGATATAGTTAACCACACATTGTTTATCCGGGCAACCACGAATTGTTGTGAATCCATCCGAATAAGCACTGAACACAAAACAATATCGTTTCACGCGTTGGTTCCAAAAAAGTTTTAAAATAGGGTTAAATCACGCCACGTTTAAAAGGTTGTCTAAAAAACACCGACGTTTTTTCCTATTCACTCCTTTTAAATTTTTATACAACAATTTTATTTTCTTCAAACCTATTTTTTAAAAATATAATTGTCATTTGTTAACTGAGACACAACTGAAGATGAGTTTTTTACGTGACCTCGAAACATAATTTATCTTAACATGGTTTATTATATAGGAAATTGCGTTTGTTGTGGAATATAAAAGGATGCTGTGTTTATTGAACTATCGATTCACTAAACGAAGCCAAGAAGTATTCGCTCGAGTTTCTGAAAAATTATTAATGAAACAATTTATAACTGCAATACTTTTAAAATATCTTGTATAATTGTAATATCAATTATTCTACATAGGAATCTCTATATTATAAAAAAATAAGAGTGCTTCATTTACGTTCCACTCCATTTACTGATGTTTACGTAACCCTGTCTACTAATAAATAACATCATCGATCAACGTTATGGTTCATCCACTGCAGCAATTGACTAAAGAACAAAAAAACTATATAACTAACCTCGACTTAACGGTCAAGTTAGCTAATAAAAAATACTAACCCTATTTGTCTTAGAAATTAATCACGTGAACCTAATATGTCATTCTTAACGATTATTCTTTTGTTTTCATTAGTTTTTACAACTTAATAATGAAACTTCTCGTATTATGATTTATTTATTAAAAAATTATACTATATCTAACATCTAAATCTGAAACCTAGACATATAAAAAATAGTGATTTATATACAACGACAAATATTGATGAAAACTAAACCTTGGGACTAATAATTTTGTTGAAAAAACTATCCAAGCTTTACCCCAATTTTCGAAATGATGTATCTTTTCTAACCATCTGTTATTGCTAAATTGTTTACAGAAACCATTCTAACTCTAGAAATTTTCCAGTACAGTATAGCCAATAATTGGCATTACTAGTTAATTAATTCATCGTATCACATTATTTCATTAACTCTGTCGATTCATATATCTATACTTTATCGATTCATGTGTAGTCCGATATACTAGTTAAGCTGACGCATTAAGTACCTGATGACATCGAATTGTGAATTATCGGAATTGGGTAAATAAAAATAAAAATTGATAAAATAAGTAAAGATATAATACTGTTATAATACTGTATAGTATTATAACGATACAGTATTACCAACAAAAATTATTTTAACCTTTTACTATAAAATTGGTTTATATGTTAATTTACAGTAATTTATCACCGTGATCTGATTAATTTACAGTAATTCATCCATATGTTCTGATTAATTTTGTCATTGTTAAAACGTGAAATATTTAAAATACTGTTATATGATATGTCATTAAATGGAAGGGCCTGGTGTAAAAAGGTGTTAAGTAGAATTTTTGTCAAAAATGACCTAGAGTATTTTCGAATGTGTTAGGTACGATTCCTTCTTAATGCATAATTTTGAGTAAAACAACAACATGTTTAAAGATATTAGTGCAAGAAGTGTAAAGTAGCCAATAGACAGTAAGGCATTCTTTAAAAGTGTTTTCCTCAACAAGTTTTTAAATTATTGCTAAGCATTTAGCTAGTCAGTTGTCGTGATCTTAACGAAGAGTAGGCCTATGTAATATTTTGTATGATATAAAAATGGCATGCAAGTAGTTTAAAACAGTGGTTTAAGTATTTACCTGAAGGTAGTCCATATTTAAACTCAAAAACGCTAGCAGCAACAAAATTTTCAGTGTCAAACGAAACCCGGTTCATATTTGATTTCGTATATTAATGAAGCATTTCATACTTTAACAGAATGTTCATAAACATATAGATATTTCACGAAACAACAAATTCCACAGTTTAACGATAAGTTAACTACATACCTTTGATAACGAAGCGAAAATTACAATTTCAGGTTATGCTTTTCAACACAAAAATTACAATTTCACATCTCAAATTACCATGATTACATTTAAAACTAGAGTGACATGTTAATTATAATGTCATAAATTCTCAACTTACCTCACTAAACGAGATTCAAAGTATTTTACTACAGAATTTTACTGCAAGGTACGTTTAAAATACGTTTTAGTTTTAAATACAAAGTCATGTCTGAACTTTTTAAAAATTTTCTAATTATTTAATACATATTTAAAGAGTAGTTAATTAATTGTCACCGAGTGACATGACATTCTACTTAGCCTTATTATACCTATACGCAACCTAATACAGTACAAGTAAATTCATTTTTTTAAAACATACTCTTTGTATATATAGCCTACTGTCATATACAAATATATTGTATAATAATGCACAAAAATCCATCATTTTGATTTCTGCATGTTTCGATTTATACGAATTTTTATTAATGCAAATTTTGAAGTATGCGAAATTAAATTTATGCAAGTTTGAGTTATCTCATTTTTGATTTCTCTAATTTTCCATTTATTTACTGTATTTATTATACGATGCAAATTGTTTTTACATTGCGGTTTTACATTGTTTTTACATTGCGGTTTACATTTTACATAATGCGGTTTTTGATTTACGTGAGAGACTATGCGATTCTTGTTTTATGCGTTTTTTGGTACATTGCACTATACAGTATATTTACATAAACGACTGTGGATGACAGTATACGATCATTTTCCAGCTCACTCAGACTCACTCACAAACTCACAAGTGAAGCATAAAGAGTATAATAAAGACTAGACAACTTTTATTAACGACGATTCTAAGCATATGCGATTGGAATAATACTATCTAAACAGAAACAGGAAGAATAAAAAAAAAGCAAATTTCCATGGAACGATGTTGATAATGATAGCAATAATAATAACAGGTGCTATTCCATTTTTGACATTTAAAAGAAGCTCTCGCAATGCAGGCAAGCGAGCATATACTACTCGACCAATTGCCAGTTGTGTTTCACTTTTGTTTTTCTTGGCTTCGGTTCAAACGTGTGACGATGGCGGGTTCGGGTTTCAACACACTTTGCTGTGGTTTGGAATGTGAAGTGAGTGTCTGTATGTATGTGTGTGTGTGTGTGTGTGTGCTTTCAGTCGAAAAGCGTGACCAAACTGGAAATTGTTTTAATTTTGCTGCAAGAAGACCCTACACCTCAATTTTAAGTGAGACAAAAAAGGGGGAGGGGCCTAGCGAAATTTTTTCTCGCCGAAAGTTTAAAGTGTACAATTCAATTATTGAAAAAATAAAAATGACAGATTAAAACATGAAAACTCTAGTACATGTAATTAACAGAAAAATTACTTGTAATTAACAAAAAATAAATTGTTGAAAAAATAATGCGTAAATGTGAAGGGTGACCAGGTTGATGTTATTGTATGAATCAAAACACAAAAGAGATACCTGTATTTCACGTTATAATAAGATAAAATCTTTATTTAAAAGTGTAAAAATTTGTTAAGTTGGAAATATACACAATCAACTGACGTAAATTTTTAAGCTACATTTCTTTTAAATTGTCAAATCCGTAACTTAACAAAATTTGTAGTCAAACTATAAACTACTGTATATTGACTCGCAAAATCTTCTTTTCACTTTTTTAAATGTTAAAAAATGTTTAACGAATTAACTATTTGTTTAACTGTTTAATCATTTTTCTATACTTCTCGAATTTCTATGAACAAGCAAAAGTTTTCTTCAAATTTTTACTTTCAGTTTTTAAAGCATCTACATTTTTTGGAAAAATCATTTACGGTGCAAATAGCTTATTAGTGTCGCCCTCTGCTTAAAATTTAAACACCCATTTACACCAGGCCCTTCAGTTAATTTCTAGACAGCTATTAGTGGGTATATGATATAAATAATTAGATAAAGATGTTTACCAAATTAAAAATGTATAGAGTATACCACATTGAACGTGCAGTATAAAATACCTTCATGTGTGAGAATGAAATTTTTTCTCAATATTTTTAAAACTGAGAAGTCGTAGTAGAACACTGTTAGATGTGAGAATTTGGCAAACGATTATGTAAAGTCGAAATTTAAGCTTAAATTTTGATGATACATTATTTCCACCCTATATCTTCATTACCAAACGTATTTTATTCGTGCATTATAATAGATTCATGTTAAATAAAATCTTGTTAATTCAGCAATTCTAACAATCGTCGTCGACGTTTTGTAGTTTTCTTTTTACGTGTGTTATTATAAAATAACGCGTGTTCAGCTTATGGACACAAAATTTGAAGAAAAAATTTTTTTAGCTCATCTTGACAGTTACTGATTTAGAAGCCTTGCACACCTTATCTTATACATACTGTATACAGAAAAAAAAGTTTGCAGTAGTTTGTCAATTAAGAAAATCAATGAAGCGTGTTATCAACACTTTTATCACATGCAAAGTAAACACTATTACGTTTTCGCATTCACTGTGAGACATGTGGGTGCAAACCAATGTTTACAAAAATGGCAATATACGTTGCCAAGCACACTTTTTATATATATACTCCAATAGTCCGAATGTATAGAAAATTTGTACACAAACATTATTTATGTACGACATTCAAATCCATCGATTTAACAGATCAATGTACTAACCACCTACGCATTGATCCAAATCTTATACAATAACTAGTTTATAATTAATGTTTATTACCTAATCTGCAATTTGTCTACACTTATGAACCAATGAAGAACAATAGGTTTTAATTTTAGTAACGCATTGTAAAATATGCATATATTTTAATGCTAGTAGTGCTTTGTTTCATACAAAATACATAAAATATAATACTGTATCATTCTATTTATAAATTATAAAAAAATATCTAAGTTTGAGAGGGTTCAAATTTAAACCAGATTTTATTTGACGAAAATCCAAAAAGGTTTGCCTTAATTCGTCAAATAAAATCCGGATCAAATTCGAACGTACATAGAATTAAAAAAGGATACAAATAAAAAAGGGTTTTACATTAGACAATGATTCCACACAAGACTTTGGTGAGAAAAAACATCTCATCAATTGCAATGACTAAAAAAATCATTGATAATAGTTCACAATCGTATTAAAAAAAAAACCCATCTTTTCAAACATTACAAAAAAAAATTCATTCAATTTTGTTTTATCTTGTAGATGAAAAAAAAAGCTGGTCTTTTTTTTTCTCTTGCAAAACTTAATTTGATGAGATTCTTTTTTCATAAATTCCAATTGAAAAACGCTGATTAGATATTATCGATGATAAGATCGGTCTTTTGTAGTTTTTTTCATGAAGAATTCAATTGAACGACTTTTCATTCATAGCTTTCAATGAAAGGAGAAACCTTGTTGCAAGCTATTGTAAAGATTATTTGTAAACTACTAAAATTCAATAAACATTGTGTTTCAATATACTCATTCACCACTTCATTAAAGTTTTATGTGTTTTTTTAAACAAAAGTGCAAAAATATATTCTGAAGCCTTTAAAACATACATCAGACGTTTTTGATGTAACATAACTAAAAATTCTGTTCGTGTCTGTTTGTTTGTTTGTTTGTGACCGCATCATACAAACACAAATATTCATTAAACTTATAATATGACTAATGTGATTCTTAAAAAAGGTTATAGACATATTAGTAATGTAAAAATGTTCACTGAACAAACTGTTTATTGTACACCCCCCCCCTTCAAATGATTAATTTTCTTCATGATTGTTTTATCGTTGTTAGGAATGAAACTAGAATTAATCAGCTGAATTATGCGCACTCACATCGTTATAGTGTTGTTTATAATTTATTTACTTACTTTATTTGCTTATTTTATTTATTTATTTATTTATTTATTTATTTATTTATTTTATAGGTGAGATACAGTAGTTACATTACAACGCAGTTGTTCGCAAAATGCAAATTCAGTTGTTTGTACAAAGTAGTGTTTATAGTGACTGCAAGCAAAATAAAATTATGAAGCTTTTCTTGATTTTTTTCTTTATAGTTCTTAAGGACACGGTAATGTTGTTGAAAACTTGTTGCATTTTCGACCAAGTGACGCTGGTATTTAAGGAATGTGTAAAGAAAGGTGGTGACAGTGCTTGACTAACAAAACTGACATACAGTGCAATTAAGAATGTAAGCAATAGGACCTAGAAAATGTGTGGCTTTACTCTTTCTGAAACTGTCACGTAATATACCATATTTTAACACTTTTTTTTTGCCCCACCTCACACGACGTTGCCCAGTTGAGTAAGGAAATTTCAAAATTAACTTATTCAGAGATTATGTTGCGACAAAAATCTTACACTTTAAATCTTACACAATCTAAAATCGTACGTAAAGGTACCTGCTAATACAAATAAATTGACTTGCAATACAGGTACGGTATCATATGTAATGTACTTAATTTACACGTATAACTTTTGTTTACATACTCTATATTTTTTATACAATTGTATATGTATATGCTTTGATTAGTAAAATCTTTTAATTCCCAAAAAAAGAAGCAAATTCAGGGTGGCCCATAAGTCACTAGTACATTTTAAAACCGAATAACTCATTTATTTATTGACAATTCACATTTATTCTTTCATAAAGTTAATTTACCGTTCTTGGAAACAATTTGTAAACAGTGCTAAAAATCATAATCCTCAAATGGCAACCATTTTAGTCTTGACAACGGCGGTGGGTTCTTTCTAAGGTGTTTTCTTCACCTGCCGTAATATTTCTCGGCTCATTCCTTTGATTATCTAGATTGTCAATTACTAGATTGTCTGAGGTGTGTTAGGGTACATATTTTGTCTTTTATATACCCCCACAGGGAAAAGTCTGGAATCGTTAAATCAGGTGAGCATGAAAAGACCAGTTGAATTCTGAGTTTCGCGAAATTATCCTTCCTTCCAAATTTTGTAGAGCAAATCATTTTTATTCGGTCGTGTTCAGTCGTGAATTTTTATGTAATTTTCAGGAATTACATTTTTATAATCCGAAACAAAAAAATTTGAAAAAAAATTAATTGTAAAAAGTTATTCGGTTTTAAAATGGTCTAGTGACTTATGGGCTATCCTGTTGTAAAAGTGTAAGTTTACATATGTAATATACGTTTCATTACTTTTTACGTGAACATTTATTGCATATTGAATTTTAAACTTCTTAACTGCGGTTTTAGTAACTGCGGAACTTTCCAGCGACGTAATCCACACGAATAGCAAAGGATTATTGTATATATGTTAAACACACATCTACCAATATCACATTTCTGAAGTGCGATATTGCACGCGACAATTCCACAACGCTTTTCCACACTGTCATGCGAACCACAATACTTCATTACAATCCAATAACCGGATTTTTCAAACACATCTAACCGTATGAACTTTGTCGCCGTATACATCTAAATGCCAAACGTGAACGTCGGATCAATAGCAACATTAGCGACGGCGACAAGTCCTAAATCAAAGTTATTCCGTGTTTCCACAAAAGACCAAAGATTTTCCAATAAGGTCAAAGATTGGTCGGCTAAAACAGATTCCTGTGCTGCACCATGAATAACGGTAATAATTACTACAAGAAGAGTTAGCCTAAATGGCAACTAAATCCTTCCGATGACTGGCGGTTAAATGTTATTCCGAAATAAATGTGGTCGGTTTGCAATTCGCTAAATTGGCGATCATTTTCAACAAAACCATTTATCACACTGTTAGAGGCTTGAAAGGTTACAATAACGTGACCTTGCATTGCGAACGCACTTGACATGTCAGTTTGATTTACAGAATATGTCCTGAATGCAATAATTCAAATGTGACCTTTGAACTCGTACTTCTAATTAGTGAAAAAAAATTCTTACATTACAATGATACTTGTACACGAATGTAACCATTGAAATATTAAATTTGCATTGAAATAATACCGCATTGCTCACATGATTTAATCCGAGTCATCTGTACAATGGGGTCGTCTGTACACGACGAATCATATCAAAGAATTGAATTTAAACTTTGCAACGAAGGACTTTTTTCTTCATTTTACAACACAAAACTAATAAATATTTTTTTAAATAACTTTAGCAGCGTCCTGCAGTTGAGATTTCAAATCATGCTTTGATTTAAATCGTTTTCCTATTTCCTACGAAAGCCCATCAAAAATGGCAGGAGATTTAGAATGTCAAAAGCAGATCATTTATTCAGTGATGATTATTCAGCCATATATGACGGTATGAGAATTTGAAATTTGCCATCATTAGAATTGTGTCATATTTGTAATATGAAGGAACAAGCTATACAGGGTGTCTTAACAGAGTGATGCTTATAAATACTCGAAAAGCTAATATATAATGATAATGCCGAGTTTGGGATATAATAGCATCTGAAGAGAGGTCTTTGCAATAGTGGTTTTCGTTGACCTTGAAGTGTATTTTTTAGGTCGACCATTATTAAATTTCAAACCATGAGTCGTAGATATCAAGTCATATTTAGAAAGTTTTAAGCAATAGCCCATTTAGTCAGAATCCACTGTCGTTTTATTTATAATTATCCAACCGAAAAATTCATAATAATGATTATAATGTGCAATGCTGCTGCTGCTGTAGCTTTACTGCATATCACTCCTCCTATGCAGTAAAGTCGCATAGCTAGAGTATTGGAAATAAATGAAACGACAGTGGATTCTTACTATACGGGTTTACAACTTTTTAAATATGACTTGGTGCTTACGGCTCATGGTTTAAAATTTAAAAATTAATAAAAATAACATCACTGAAATGACCTCAAGATGCTATTATAACAAACTCGTCTTTTTCATTATATTAAGCTTTTTGAATATTAGGGAACGCTCGGTTGGCACACCCTGTATAAATAAAATTATTTTCACGTGTGTGTCTGTTGGGTTGTTTGCGCTCGCATGACGCAAAAACTGCTAGACCGATTTTCACAAAATAGTTTACCTAGATAGTGCCAGCAAGACAGGATACAGATAGTCATCATCTATATTAAAATATTAATAAACAAGTTGGAAAATTGAATTAAAAAAGCTTTATACGTAGTTTCGCTTTATGCGAATTTAGATTTTGCGATCTTTGAGTTATTTAATGTTTGGCTTATGCGAGTTTTGAGTAATTCCATTTTCGAGTTCTGCAAGATTCGATTTATGTAAATTTTAATGTATGCAAATTTCGATTTATGCAAATTTTTATTTACGCGAATTTAGATTAATGTGATGTTTTGAGTAACGTAATATTCGATTTATGCGAGTTTTGAAAAATAACATTTTTGAGTTTTGCAACTTTCGATTCATGCGAATTTTAATGTATGCAAATTTTGATTTATACAAATTTAGATTAATGTGATCTTCGAGTAACGCGATATTCAATTTTGGTGAGTCTTGCAAAATTCCGTTTTTGATTCGATTTATGAGAATTCTGTTACATTGGATTTATGCGGTTTTCGATTTATGCGTTTTTCACTTTATGCGATTTTCATTTTACAGTATATTGTTTGACCATTGGACTATACAGTTTATCATTATAAACGTCTGTAAACGCCTTAATTTCGTTCAAATACGTTCAATTTCTTTCTCATTCACACACAAAATAACAAAGTCACAAGTGAAGCTAATATAAACCGTATCAACGTTTTTTCAGGATCCAACTTTCTGTCATTTCAGTTAGTTTGTACGTATACTTTATTCTCTTAGTGAATTGCTAATGATATTAACTTTGTACTCTTTGTACTCTTTGTACTTCACTTTGTATTTGTATTCATTGTGGAATATCAATTAAAAGTATATACGAATCTGATATATTTCAGTAGTATCTCCAACGTTAACATTCAATAAATTTTATCTTATCATTATAATAGCTGATACCCTCGGCAAGGACGGGTGATTATTTAAATTGATATTAATAAAAGAGGTGTTTTAAAGTACATAAAAATAATAAATACAGCTAAATGAATGCCCTGACGTGACATACGCCATCTAGTGACGACGTGTGTCAGCTCTGTAAACATACGTATGCTTCCCGTAGATTTCATTGTTCACCCTGGTTGCTGTTACAGAACCTGAGTGTAATTAGAACGTAGTGCATACTTAAGAGAATCATATTAATATATAAAGATAAGATAAAACAGCTAATTTCATCAGCGTTAGACGCGTGATAGCGTATTGAAAAATCTCAACAATGACGGCATACAGCAAGATGTAGAAATGATGAAGAAATGTAACCGACTAAAGAAAACGTTGTAGAAATGAAA
>JAQIWH010002363.1:0-25072 GCA_034695005.1 Cryptops parisi | reverse complement strand
AGTGTAGATGGCGAGGATAATTTCAAGTGTTAATTTAGAATTTGTTTTGTTAGTGAACGCTTTTATTGGACGTCAATAGATTTAAAAATTATTTTTTCAAAGTTTTATAGGTTAGGATTCGAAAGATTCCTTTGACGAAAAAAACCCGAAGATTCGAGTTTTCGAATCTCGAATATTTTTCAAGATTCGAGGGTTTGAGGATTCGAATGGCCCATCCCTAGTAATAACCTTACCTTTCAATAATATGTAAGGTTCGTAAACTATGATACATTTTGTAATGTATACATTTTCGCTATTAATTTTCAAAACGAAAAATCGATGATAGCGATAATCTAGTCCATGTTCTTTACACTACTACTATATGTATAAAAAGAACCATTCTCTTTAGTAAACATTTTTGCAGTTTGTGTAATGAGTGTCGAGTTTGAGTTTGTAAAAAGGATACACAACAAAGCGTTTATCAAACACTTCCGGCATTCAATTTTTTTTTCATATACAAATTTGTTTTCCTACTCGGAATTCTTAGCTGGTATAATTGCTCGTAAATTATTTACTTTTGTAAAGAGATAACGAGAACGAGCCATAAGAGGGGGGGGGAGTGGAATCCTTCTGTGGCTGACAGACGCGCGTTTCGTTTGTCGTCGCCTGATGACGCCAGAGGCAAATTCCGGAAAACGCGATGGACGGACCAACTGACAGGAAGTGACGCCCACGCCTCAAATTCCTGTGGCGATAAAAGAGCACAAAAGTTGGACCCCTCCTCCCGTCGACTGGCAAGAAGACGTGGATGAAACTGAGGGGGAAGAAATAGGGGAGAGGGGGGGGGGGCAGTTTATGGTAGAAGATCGTAGGAGAGAATGGTGGGAAGAACCTTTCTGTCAACTGGCAGCCAAACGCTCATTTTTGGAACAGCAGGGGATTTTGACGCGCGCGCGCGCGAGGCTTAGGTTGATGGTTAGACCCCTCAACAGCTCTTATTGTGCCCTGTTGTCAACACCAGCATGGTTTTGCCTTATCCCTTTTCCTTGCTTTCGGCCACCCGTTGGGTTTAACAAACACGATGTTTCTGTGACTGGCGAATAGTTTTCATTCCTTTTTGGGTCTTGTGTGCTTTTGGGTTGGGAAGGTTGAAAATCGCGGTAAACAGACGCTAAGAGGACTCGCCGTTGCGTTGGGATAATATACATTACTCGTGAACAATTTGCAACTTCGAAAGTTGGCCAAAAGTCACTTGTTTTTTGTATGAAAGAATCGTGTACTTTATTTTTCAAGAAGTTTGGTCTTCGTAAATTAAAAGAAAAATTGTGATGCTAAAGAAAAGTTATTAGCTTTTGTTTCAAAGAGTTTTCTGATAAGGAAAATACACACGTATTCCTTGATTTATGCTAGGATTACTTTCTACGAAAATCTCACATAAAGTAGATGATCTCATATGTCTTCTCTCATAGCTCATATGATCTTGTTTCTATCGGTCAATAGAGATTGATGTCATTTGACTTCACTGTTGCATTGTTTCAAAACATTGTCTTAACATTTCAAAGGTTATATTTTGTCGAAGGTGACGTTGAAAGAATATCAGATTACAATGGTGAAAATTACAAATTCTGATTCGTGACGGTATCACGTAAAAATATCGCAGCTATAATGTCGTGGTACAAAAATGTTGCGATAACTAATGTCGTGCCATACTGTTGTACGGTAATTTTGTAACTTTGTCATTATTACCTTGTTTGGGTTAAGTTGATTAGGTTAGTTTAGTTTCGATTTATGCGATTGTCGGATAAGTTGATAGCTTTATTATTTTGAAACTCAAAGTTATTATTATTAAATTTAGGTTAAGTTAGTTAAGATTAAGTTAGGTTAGATTAGATCAGATCAGATGTTAATACTTTATGTAAGTTAAGTTAAGTCCTGACCTGCACGGTTAGGACCTACACGGTTAGGTTAAGGTTATAGGCTGGTGAATATGAAAGTTGGTTGTGGTTGGATGTAATATGTTTTTTAATTTAATTTTAATTTTAATATTTATTCGTCCCATAGAGACAGCAGAATAAAAATACATTTGATAAAACAGAGACTTAAAAAAGACTTAAAATTTGTTGCTAAACAAAATATGTAAATTATATGTAGTGTCATCATTTTGTCATATGATATTTTTATCACAACATTTTTTATCACGACATTTTTGTACGGCGACATTATATTATGGCGACATTTTTGTCTACGACATTATTGCCGCGACATTTTGTCGTAGATTGGTGACGCTGTACAAAAAAAACGAATTTTTGCTGGAAATTTGAATTTTAACATTTTAATTGACTGTGGTTATAATATAAGTATATATTATTTTATGTTTATCGTTTTTAATGTACTTTGCATTTTCATGTGATTTTTAATTCGTGACATCACTTTTTCCTGATCAATTAATTTTCAAAAGTGATATATCTTAATTTGCGAGCATTTTTTTGCACGAAAAAAAAAAAATTCAATCTCTACTTGAATAAATCAATATTAAAAAACGAACGAAATGAGAAAACTCTAAAGAATCACGTTATTACATTTGTCTTTCAAAAGTTTTCTTGTCATCGGGTTATGAAATTATTTTGTTCTGTTTTACTTTATATTTTTTTTTCATTGTACTGTGTACTTTAGTTTGTCCTTGAGTTCGTTCGATGATGTTTTCTAGTCTCTTTCGGAATTGCCCTGAGGTTGTTTCCAACTGTTGCTGAAACATTCCCCTTTCATGGCTCTTCAATTGCTTTCTTTTCCCAAAACATCGAGTGCCAGATGTCAACTGAGAATCGAAGTGGAAACAAGGTTCTTTGACAGGACGCCTCAGGTTCCAATATATATATATATATATATATGTACTACTAGTAGGTACCTCCCGTATTCTGCAATCGCCCTACAGGTCAAAAGGTCCAGATTCCAATGTCTTTTTCGTGCAACTATTTTCTCAAGGGACTCGATATCGTGTATTCCAGATTTCCAACTTCCAGAACTAAGGAAAACAAAATATCCTTTTTTAAGACTTTTCCATGTGTCCATCGTGCACCGGAGGTCTATATTAACTCTTACGTATTGCTAATTCCCCGGATGTTTGGAAATCTTTTCGCATGAAAGTGGGCACCGACGACGACATCAACTGGCTGTTTTATTGTGGTTGAAGAATTTGATTTAAGAGCTCGAAAAGGCGAGATGAAAATAACCCTTTTCGTGAATAGTCAGCTGCTGGTGTGAGGAGACATAGTTGTGGGTTGGGTTTTAAAGGGTTTTCCAACTCCGTGTTTGCAAGTTTCGTACTTCCACTTGGGAAATTATGAGGATTGTTTGAGATTAAGATGATGACGTGTGGTTGGAATAAGTAGAGGCAATGCCTCCGAGGGTTTGTTCGGTGCAGATATGAGATGAATTTTAACGACTTTTGTTTTAGTAGTTTCTCCCATTTTTGCCGTTCTTGAAGTTAGCCAACTAAATCTTAGAGCGATAAACACGAATTCTTAAGTTGTATGTATCAGTGTTTTTCGAAAAGTTAAAGGTACGATGGCGGTACTTGCTAATATTTTATCACTCATAAGTATTTTCACGAATTTTAAAGCTGTATAACCTGAAATGGAACCGATATAACTTAAAATGTTATATAACCTAAATATATTTTAATAATTAAGTATGTAATTACAATGATAATTGTTTATTTAATTATTTTTGTGTTTATTGTGTCTATTGATGTATTTTTTTCTAGTGTTTCCCCCGACATGTTAATAAATTCATTCGTTTTAAAAACATAACTTTGTGAAATTTAAATTGACCAAAAGTGGTTTGCTGGTAACTTGGATGTTGGAGAACCTGAATATAACATGTTTGTATTTTCATAAAAACCAAGCTATGTATGTAGGACGTTATTTTTTGAACTTACACTCAATTCACCTCAATCTAGATTTACAGAGCAACACAAAGTAGGCAGTTTTGTTCATTTAGAAAGTTAAGAAGGTTTCTTCCGAATCAACAAAAATCCGTTGCAGTTGTAGAAAAATATAATGCTTGTCCAGAACTTCTAAGATTCTGAAGAATAACTCTTCATTATTTTATTCTTCATGTTTGTATATCTACTGTAGAAAAACCGATAAAACCGATAAAGTCGTAAAATTAAAAAAAAAAATTAGTTCACAATAGTGGTCAGCAAATGGTCACTTTAACGAACGTGTTCCTTTGTTAGTTGGCTATGGTGCAATGTGATGACAATGAAAGGAAACGTTGAAGAGTGATGTTCCGGCTGTGGCTTCCGGTCATCAGTTAAGTTGGTGACGTCATTCGATGCAGATTCAGACATCACTTTCTGACTTTAGGCCATCAGCCAACTTTCAATGGAGTGGCACAACCCTACACAATAACCTTGCTAACCACAATGAGAAATCGATCACAGCTGTTGCATGTGTGATCAATTTGGCATTTCGAATGACTTTCATTCCATTCTTGGAAATCTCGAGCAAATTGTATTTACCGCTTTTTTTACGCCGATAACCCGCACTTCGAAGACGTGCCAAAAGACTCTTTCAGAGTTTCCTTGACATTGCACAAGAATACATTTGATTATTGCGTACAAAAAGACGTTTGTATCGTGTTGACACTTGCAGGAAGTTCATATGGGAAAGTTCATATTTTTCAAATTTAATAATAAATGGATTATAGTATTTTTTTATAAGATTTATAAGATGTCAATTTTCATTTTTTTTGGCACCTGATCTACTGGTTGGGGATTACCGATCACTTTATTTTATTTTTGGACGTTTTGATCTATTTGAGTTCGCATTAGTTTGAAAATGTGCCAGGAGCTATGTGCTAGTAGATCTTTGTAATACGATTTTTATCGATTTCATCCTCTCGCCCTCTCTCTCTCTCGAGATGGAATTTAGAAAGGTTTTAAAAATGATTATCTTTATTTTCACCTCCCGGTCTTTTTGGTCACTTTTTTTCATTAAGACTTTGAAACTAATGAAATATTGCTCCTGTTGAGGTGAAAAATCGATTACAGAAATTTTTTTTTTAAAAAAAGAATTTAATTGTCAATATATCGTTCAAATAACACTAAATTGTTAATAAAAATCAACAGATTTTATCTAATTTATAGCATAAACCATAAGTTTTGCATCACACTTGATTTTACAGTATCAATATGTAAATTGCACCCACTACCGGGACACATAACTGATAATAAAAGCGTGGGCGCTTCTTTTAATTAATTCTTAAAACATATATAGTAGGGACTCATGGGTTAGCTGTTTGTAACGTATTCATCTTGTTTCTGGTGGAAACGCTAGTGATCAAGATTTGCATTACTTGACATGTTTCTGATTGTTTTTTTAATTATCTTTATCTAGCCTACACCGGAAATTATGGGTATAAATTCCAGTTTAGGATAATTGACGCTAGTTAAATAAATGAGAAAAACGAGATGAGTAGCTAACCCATAAGTGTAAAAATTCAATCACAAGAAGCACCCACGCTTTTATTCTAAGCCATGTGTGTGATCTAAACTTGTTTGGGTGTGGAATAAAATTTTCTCAGTATTTTATTAAAAAGGATTTAAAATTTATTTTTATTTTATATTTAATTACATCTTTTAAAAAATTGAAGTTATATGTTTGAATAAAAAAAAATGGTAACGTTTGGCAAAGTGTCCAATTTGTCTCAAAATATAATGCCATGCGATTAACTAGTCGCGTGTTCCTCGTCACGTTAAATTTTGCTTAATACGAGATTAAATTGTTAGATTTAATTGTTAGATAAAGATGTCAAAACATTTCAGAGCTGGGTATGAAACGCAAAGATTAAATTGAATGTGACAGCGTACTAATGAGGGTTAAATTCATTGTTGTTTTTCTGATAAATAATATAAGAAAAAATCAATGTTTAGCCGGATATACAAAAATGAAAATAGTCACGATTTTTTTTTCACCACCGACATGTTTTTTTAATTCACTTTAAATTTGCTAATTTTCGTAAATTTCACTGATTTTTATATAATGTTAACTAAAATTGTCATTTCATTAAATTTTTTGACATTTTAAACATTTAATTTTCACTTAACTGATTTCGCATTTCTATTTAATTTTTTTTTTACCATACTTTTAAGTATAATGAAAAGGTTGTTAACTTTCTACTTAAAATTCCAATTTGATTGTTTCGTGATTTTTTTTCATACTGTATAATTTTAATCCTGTCTTTTTGGCGTCTAATTAGCGAAATAGTGAATTTATGTCCTTTCGGGATAAAAAGTGAACCATAAATTTTTACGACTCTATTTTTTTTCTTCCTTTTTAACTAAATTATATACACATATAAAAAAAAACAACTTAAACTTGTTGCATCTGTTTGGCAAGGAGTGGTCTTATTTCGTATTCGACATGTTTTGTTATTATTAACAGACGAATGGCTTTTCTCGTTTGTTGCATTTGGTTCTATAATCCAAAGTGATTTACTCAGGGAACCATTTATTCACCAAGAAAGTTTTACGAGTTGGTTCGTGTCTTGGCTTAATTGAGCAATACATCTTGGAATTTTGCTTAAAAATAAAAGAGAAAAAAAAAGCAATACAATACAAAACAAGGTTTCTCTCGAAATCGCATCTAATATGTATGCAAGTTAAGGGTGGAATTTATTCCACTGATGAAAATCCACCTTTTCTTGCTACCACACGTGAATTATCATGGTGCCAAGTGTTGCTTGAAATTTTTTTTTCTTTGTTTCTTCCTTTACCGGAAAAAAATGAATAAATACATTATATGTCTCGTGAAAAGTTAGACTGAGGTTTATTTTGAAGGCAAATGTGGTGTTGGAAACGTTAGTGGTTTTTGTAATGTAGTCGTGAACATTTAGAGAATTTACCGTTTTCTTAGGTGTTATTGTGAAAAGCGGAAGTTGGTCGCAAACCTCTAGAAATTTTATATTTTTATCATCCAGTTTTTCTCATGTAGAAAAACTACATGAATTTAATTCTTCTACTACTAGGAATCAAATTCTATAGCTTTGTAACTAAACGATGACGTTATTAATTTAATGATCTACTAACATTTCCTAGATTAGAAATAGAGCTATTTTCTGAAAATCGCTAATTATTTTTAGTAAACTCTGTTAATGGAATGTTTGTTTCAACGTGTCACGTGAATATTTAATCTAATCACAAAACGCACGCAGTTTTATTATTAAACTAGAAGTGTACCCGAAAGTTAACCCGTCAATAATGACGGGAACGATTTCCAGATTCTAATGCATTCTGTTTTGAAACCATAGTGACAACACTAACAGTGTTGTTTGTCCTTCGTTACTGTGTTTTGTTCATCTTTATATACAGTTTTTAAATGAACCTGTGCATGTTGGAATGGTAACGTACAAAAATATATTCAGGGTGTCCCAGTCGAGTGTTCAATATTATTACCCGAAATGCTAATATAATGAATATTCTCAGTTTTGGATATAATAGCATCTTGGTGAGGGTCTTTCCAATAGTACAATTTTCATTGACCTTGAAATTAATTTTCAAGGGAATCGCATTGTTAAATTTTAAACAATGTTTCGTAGGTATAAAGTCGTTTTTATTTTAGAAAGTTGTAGGCAATCAATAGCCCTTATATTCAGAATCCACTGTCGTTTCATTTATTTCCAACAATCCAACCGTGAAAACAATTATCCAACAATACACCATACAAAGTACCATACTGCTGCAGCAGCTTCACTGCATATCAATTTTGCTATGCAGCAAAAAAGTCGTTTGAAAAATTTAAAATTCGTATTTGAATTAACCATGCAAACAACTAAATTCACTTTTGCTGCATAGCAAAATTAATATGCAGTGAAACTGCTGCAGCAGTGTGGTACTCTATGGCGTATTGTTGGATAACTTTTTTCTCTTGAATTGTTGGAAATAATTAAAACGACAGTGGATTCTGACTATATGGGCTATTGCATACAATTTTCTAAGTATGACTAGTAAATAGCCCGTCAAAATGATGGGAAAGTTTTGTTTCTATTATGCAATTCATTGTTTTGACTCATGCTATTTAACTCATATTATTCGCAACAGTCATAAATTTTGTCAACAGTCATCTATTCGTTTTCGGTATAAGTTTATAAGTATGGATTTCGGTATAAAGTTTCGGTATTTTCGCACATAGTGCGGTGGCGTTATCATATGTGGTGAGGAGGAGGGAGCGGAGCGGAGGAACCGCTCTGCAGTTTAACAATGATTCTTATTTTCTCTGATTAGTTCTTATGACACAGACTGATACATTTCGATTTTTATCATTTCGTATATTAATACTCACCTATTTTTCAATTGTTCCGTGCCAGTAAAAAAAAAAACAAAAAAAAAAAACTTCTCTCCGTTTCGTATTAATTTTTCATCATTCGTATTTTTCGACCTTACATTTTATTGTTTTAAACTTGAGATAGTGGCTTTTGAAGTAACTCGACAGTAACTTCTTTTCTGGAGAAAGAAAGGGGGAACGGAAACACGTGCAACTTTCTCTCTTTCCATGTCAGGATAACGACTTTTGGCGTTTAAACTATTGCTGTTGAACGAATCTTGATGCAAAACATTGGGCTGTTTGGAAAAAGGTTCGGTGCGATGGTAAACAACCGGCTTTATGGGCATCATTGCGGAAGAGTTTGCATCTAATCTGCTTAATAAGGCTGAAGGAGAGAACAAGATGCTTTTTTAAGGGGGAACAAGAAAAAGGTAGAAAATGGTGGAAAAGTGATAAAGAAGAGCTCGCGGCTTCTTTGAGTCCAAATAGAGAGGAATTTTGGCATTTCTCCAACTAAAATATACACCAAACTTCTCAAAGAAGAAGCAGTAACCGATGTTGTTTTTGAAGTGTAAGAACCCGTTGATACCTTCTCTGCTTTTATGGTTGGTTTTTTTCTTGTTGTTGTTGTTGTTTTTGTGTTTGTTATGGCGGCAATGTGTTAATTAAAAGGTGTCCAGTGGCGTGACCTCATATCATCCGAGAATTAAGACTTCCATTATCTTGCCAAAAGAGACGAAAAGTTCATACGCTCTTCAAACAATTTAGTTTTTCAATAGCCATTTTTTTAAATATCTATGTAAATGAAAATTGTTTTCTTTTGTGTTGGGTTTTTTGTTTGACTGTTTGTGTACGCATAAACGGTTTAATTGACTCAGACGGTTTCTAAGTTGGGGGTGACTCAAACAAAGGTTCATAGGCTATTGTGCTTGTTAAATATATTTATTAACTATTGTGCATGTTAAATATATTTATTAAAAAGCTTGCAAATACAAATTTTGTGTGTCCTCCATCCTGTTTGTGAATTTTCATTTGTTTAATTTAAAAAGTGGATTGATTTGTTTACACTTAATTTAAAAAAAATGGATTTATTGTTTCCATCGTGCTCTTATGACTGTTTATAATCGTATGAATATTTTTGTTTCTATACTACCGGTACTCATCGATAAATTATTAGTTTAAGAGAAAAATTATCAAGACGTTACTCTTCTTTCCATATTTTCACATTATGACATTAACAAAACTGTTAATTTTTAAACGTAAAAAAAAATAATAAATTACGTATATGATGAATGCTTGAAATTGTAGATTAATTTAATTAGAAAAGATATTGTGAGAGTATGGATCAACTCGCGAATGTGAGAAGCCAATGGGCCGTGAATGAATAGTAGCTTTAAAAGTAGATCGTCTTAAACCATACCGAACCAAGACAAAAAAACATCAATCAAAAGATTTCATGAATAGTTTGGCGTAGAGTTGAATGCTATTCTGATTGGTTTACATTGCTGTGTAACTCTCTAATTGGTCTAGCGATGTAATTCTTAGTCTATGCCTAGATCATGACTTAGTGGCCTTATTTCATGCATTAACTTAGAAAGTGTAAAAAGTAGGTTAGTTCATTAGGTTTTAACATGATCCAACTGTCTCATATACTTACTAGTTTCAAGCTCAGTTAATTAATAATAATAATAATAATAATAATTACTCAGATCTGTTTGTGTATGTATATGTGTGTCATGAACGCTTTAGCCCATCGCGCAGAATCTCCATGAGGATTTTGCTCATCGTGAAGAATCGTCAAGTTTGATGTTATTGGTGGTTGTTAAAAACGAAGCCGGAGTCACAATTGTAGCATCCTGTCACTAGATGGAGTTGGTTAGTTGTAAACGTAAAAAGTACAAATATGTTAGTTTTGTAGTAATAAATTAAAAGTTTGTATTAGTAACTCGAAACCTTCATCTCATTCTCACGTGTTATAGCACGGGTCTACTTCTAGTTAATAAATAAAATTATTTTATCCACAAATATACAAACCAGTAAATTAATTTGAAATTAAAGCAAGTGCATAATTTATTATGTGACATTTTTTCCGTTGCAAAATTGAATTTCACTGTTTGGTATCGGTTCAAGTTAAGATTAAGATTTAAAAAAAATACTAGAGATTAGTAATTGAATATCCGTTAACGTGAGTCGAAATCAAAAAAAAAACTATGGCAAAAGTTTTTAATGTTTTTCTTTTGAAAAACAATATACTGTAGATTACAACATTCGGTATCGTGTTACAACCAAATAGCTAATTTACTTCGGTAATTTCCCATTCCGAACGCTCTTTTCCTTGATCAGCGAGTAACAGCTGTTCTGGTCAATGCGGGTTCTCACTCCTTTTCTCTTTTTTTAATGATTTATCGACTAACATGGTTTCGAGTATATTTCTTTTATGGAGTGTGCAATGTCCGATATATTGGTGGAACAACAACACAAAGAATGGAGGGCTTTCTTTCAAAATCAATATGGATAGCGATGACGTTTTAGTGGCATTGACGCTTTAAAACTGCGCGAAAAGTGTGAGAGACTTTTGCGAAAAGTGTGGCTTGTTCAGTGGAGAAGAGAAAAAGCTTTTTGTATCGATTCTCTTCGAACACTCTGCTGCGTGTGTATGTGTTTGGATTTCAAGTCTAAATCCGAGCGCGTATTTGAAGGGGTTTGGCCAAAGCTGTGTAGCAAAAAGGCGAAGCTAACCACTTCCTTTTCCAAGAATTTCGGTCGCCAAAACGACAAGCATTCGTAGATCGTATACTTTGGCTCGAGGGCTTGCTGCAAATTTCCGATAAATCCTTCAGAAAAGCGGAAAAGGCATATTTTGCAGGCGACATATTGAATTTGACGTCGCTTTTCTCCAATGCAATGGTGGGGAGCTTGGTAACCTCCGACTTTTATCTTGAAAAACCTTCTCCCCAAATTTCAATAACCAAAGGCAATGTCAACTGCCAATCCGATTCTCGTGTTTATTTTTTTTTGGTTGGAGTTTTTAACCGGATCAATCCATTTGGGTTGACCAAACGTTGAATCTGAATCTTGGTCAGTCCATAATAATTTGTAAAACTTATAATCATATCGCGATCATTTAAACACACTTTCATTTTAACTGAGATGTTTGATACAAGGTGCCTGCCAACTCCCTGCTGATTTTAATGAATTCATCAAAGGTAACGTTTATTGTTTGCGTAAACAATACATAGAAATACATGACGACATTACATGATGTACAATAAAGTAATTGAACGGCTTTGTTAAAAAGGGTGTACTGTTAAGTAAAGTCCATTTCACAAGTCAAGCGTTTTCAATCAAATTTCATCTGTTCCAACTGTTTTTCTGACGTCATACACACGTTCGAGCGCGTTTTCGTGCTTTCGGTCAAACAATGACACACAAAAAGAGCATTGAAACGCGCCCGGATGTGTGTATGACGTCAGAAAAACAGTTGGAATAGATGAAATTTTATTAAACAAGTTTGACGAGTGAAATGGGCTTAATATTTTTACAATTTTGAAGAAAACGCTTATTATAGATTTGAACTTGCTAGGACTGCTTCACACTTCTTGCAGTAATATTTTTGCACATAATCATATTTTATTTAATATATTTCTTTAAAGAATTTTTATTTTATTTAATGCAGTCAATGGTGACTAATAGTACAATTAGAGTACCGGTAATGCACAATAAAATGATAAAATACAGAAACAAGCAAATTGTTGGCAATTAGCGCAAATTATATATAACAAAAAACGGACACTACGACACAAATAAAATCGATTATATAGATGAGACACAATTAAATTATTTATGAACAATTTATAGGAACAATTATTAGTTTTATTTGGAATGCTGACTAGAGTGAGATTTGCTTACTCTTCTGTTCATAAACTACTAGTATTTCATTATTGATAAAAAAAAGTTTGTAATTTGTTGTTGATGATTATGATGAAACTTCAATCATTTATTTGTTATTTAACAAGAATAAGGACTTTATGGACACCCTGTATATCGAGCTAAAATGGAATCCATTTAGCATTTAAAATTATACTTTAACTATCAAATTATATTATAATTACTATAATTATTATTAACGGAAGATGGAGCCACTGATTTGGATTTGAAGCGTTTTATCCGCATTTGCCAGTTTTTAAACGCGTTCCATTTACTATGGAATGTCAATTGGTTTTTATAACGCAATATTGAAAATTTACATTTTACAATATTATATTATAATCGATTCTAAGTGTCATTTCGGATATAGAATATCAATAAAAACACTTGACCCTGCAAACATTTTGCAACAGATGCAGTTATGTTGATTATATACACCAGAAATTTGGTTTTGAACGACACTCAGTGGTAGACATTTTAATTGACAAGTTTATACAATCGACAGATGTCATTCCAAACAACAACATTGACGACAACGTCTTCATTAAACGGTATCAATGGGAACACTGATACATTAGTTTGGTTTGTTTGTTTGTTTTTTTTTTCGACCATCCTAATTGTCAGTTATTCGATCCGCGTTTTCGATGAGCCCAAAGTGGATTCCTCAAATAATGACATCTCTTCGAAAATGTCGCGTTTCCTATCGAATCGTGTAACTGAAACATTAAACGCGATACTTTAGCGAGTTGATGTGATCGATTTTTGTTTCAGGACCGTTTGTTGAGGAAGCTCTTTTATTTGTATTTTTTTTTTCCATCAGCGTAAAAATAAAAGTAAAAGCTGCGCTTTATTTCGCTACAAACACAACTTTCATTATGCGCACGCGCAATAGCGAGAACAAAGCTTTCGGCCGACACAATAGAGTTTTGCAAACCATAATGTCAAAATGGTTCGATGGAAAGCTTGACTTTTGAAATTTCACAAGAGGTCCCCAGGTCCTGGAGCCATCAATTTCCTAGTTGCTAATCTGATCCCTATCGCGAAAGCAATGATGGATGGCTGCTTCATCACCCACATATTGTTCGAAAATGAAAAATGAAATTACGTGGTGGTGGTGGTTGAGGTTTTTTTATTTTTTTATGCTCCTTCGTTTTTATTTTTATTTTCTTTATAAGAAAAAGATCCTTTTTTTTGTTGAGAGGGGGGTTCACCTAATTCTTAGCACAATCTTGATACTGATTGAAGTTGGCTCTCAATCGCGTCAGTTAATCATTTCGTACCGAAAATATTTTTTTTTTATATAGAAAATGTTTTTTTTTTAAAAATTGTGAAAATAAATCCAATGTTGATAGTAATGATTGAATCGAAAATTGAAAATATTATGAAAATAAAAACTTATGTACATTTTCAAAGAGTGTTTATTTTTAATCCAGTCTGTCTTTTGTTTTGTGTTTTTTTAATAATAGTTTTCATTTCAAAATCAAATTTTATAAGAATAAAACAATTAAATTGTTCAAATATTTATTTCACATAATCGAGTTTAAATTTTAACTGAGTGTTTCATATAAACTTGCTGTTTCATTGATTTAACTTGATTTTCATTTTGTTTACAAAAAAATCATTTTTATTACAAAAAATGACGCCAGAAATTATAAAAAAATTAGTTTTATGTTTTTATTCACATTTCAAATAAGTTTATATTTAAAAGACAAAGTTCAGATGATAATTTTACATATTTCACATAATTGACTATAAAATTTGTAAGTTTTATAGAAACTTACAAAAATGGATTTTTGCATTATGTATATGTACATACAGTTTATCTGTATATGATAGTATATAAAGAGAACGCTTATAAAGTATTAATGTACTTTAAGTTGCACATAACTCTTACCTTATGAGAACAGTTTTCCATTCGTTTAACGTTATGAAACCATTACCACCTATCAACAAACACGGAAATTAAACCACCAAATTTAAGTTAAAATCGTTTTTTTTTAATCAAAGTAATTTTAAAAAGCATTTTTTAAAGTTTTTCTCAAATAATTTCTTTTTGTATGATACTTTTATAACCAAACTTACAATTAATCTTCCATGGGTTTAACATTACGAAGATCAACGGCACCTATGAACAAATAATCAAAACAAAAACCACTAAGTTTGAGTTTTAAGCTCTTCATGTTGTAAAATCTTTATAAAAATCGGAATTGGAAACTGGGAATCGAATTGTAGTACTGTAGTTGATTCTGAATACTATCTCACTCTTAGCATAATTAATAGCAACATTAATCACCTGTCGGTGTTAATCAAGCGCCCAACAAATAAAAATCCAGCATTCATTTCCTTGTTTTGCACCCCAGTCAAGTAGATTAGCTTGGCTCGAACAAGATGTTTGTTATTAGTTCATTTGCTGCTCACCCCATTATCTCTTATTTACTTCATCGTTTTTTTTTCACTTTTTATTGTGGGGGATGTGTTTTCGAATCACGTTGGGCACTTGCAAATTAGGTGCTCGACGTCAATTTCCTTCTTGTGTTTGTTTTTCTTCTCTTGAATGCACAAACAGTATACAAAAAAAAATTCGTGCTGGCAAAGAAATTAAACAAATTCATCTCGATTTAAAAGGGTTCGTTAAAATGTAAATTTTTATTGATTAAAATTTTTTTAGTCGTAGATGAAAATATTCGTAAAAGAAAGAAAAAAGCTTTTATTCAACAAAAAATATTATGTGACTTAATATTACTGTATTTGCATTGTTTATAAAAACAAATTTATTATGCTCTTTATAGTAGCTTCACTAGTGAGTGAATTTGTGGGTGAACTGGGAATTGTACGTATACTGCCACCTACAGTCGTTTATGAGAATATACTGTATAGTCCAACGTACCAAACGCATAAAACGAGAACCGCGTATGTTCTTCGCATCGATAAAAAAACCGCGCAAGTTCAATGTAAAACAAAATAGCATATATAAATAAATAAATAAATAAATCGAAAATTGCAGATATCAAAAATGGAATTACTCAAAACTTGCAAAAATCAAATATCGAATTACTCAACGATCGCAATAAAATTAAATTCGCATGAATCAAAATTGGCCCAAATCGAAAAATGCAGAAATCAAAAATGGAATTATTCAAAATCACGCATGATTTGAATATCGAAATATTCAAACATGGCGTAAATTTTAATTCGCGTAAATCGAAATATGCAGAAAATGGTGGGATTGTTTTGTTTTTCATTATGTATATACAGTATATCTGTATATGACAGTACAACATATAAAAAGTATGCTTAAAAATAATTTTCACTGTACTTGTACTGAATAAACTTAACTTTTTTCAAGTATTTCATTGTTCAAATTACGCAGAAGTTTATATTTTGGAATTAAACATAATTACGTTTTTACAACATTTATTGTTTTTGTGTTGTGTTTTTTTGCCATCATAATTTAGAAAATTTCATATACTCAATAAAAATTTTGCTGTTATGCGATTTTGCATACAGGTGATTGAACAATTTCTGTTGCTATTTATTATTATTATACTGTAGTCGGCCCAATAAGGTCATATGAAAACAAAATACAATGGGGAAACGAAACAAAATATACATTTTGACACATTCCAAATTTCGTTGAATGCGATTTTTGATTAGATGTGTTGCAGAACGTAATCCTCGAGCGCAAATCGAGGGTTATACATTAAATCAAACATTTCGTGAATATGACGTCCAAAAATAGATACGCATCATAAACCGGACATAAACTTAATTATGGATTGACCCGCATTGTCATTCACCTTTCAAAACCAATTTCGTCATCGTTAATCAAACCCGAATTTGCCAACCTTAAAAAAAAAATAGTCGCTATTCTGGGAAAGTAATCGATGCTAAAACATGTTTCTTCATCATCCTATTCATTTACTTTTACGAGGATCTCAGTTGTCAATAATATACATATAGATATATAAATATATAGATATAAACGTCTGTCGGTAGTTTTAGAGTCTTTTTCTTCTTCTTATCCCTCTTTTAGAAAAGGGACAGATTCACAACTCGTTCTAAAATTAATGAGGATTGCCTAGAAGCAGATGGTGCACCATCTGCTGATAATAGCGATCAGGGTGGCGTCTACCATCGATTTATCTGCCATTCTCTTTCAACTCGTCTCTTTTCCACTGTATCTATGCAGCTGTTCTGATCGATCACACGACAAGTAAAGTACCATGCAACCAACAGCTGCAATGAACAGTACTCTAACCAAGCTCAGCTTTCTTGGCAGTGATCGATTTGATGGTTACCTTAAGGATAAGAAGTGTACGCGACAAATTTTTATTTCCTAAATTTCGTGTGAATTTCGGTGGCAAACCACCGAAGCTGATACATTAAGTTCTTAGTAGTTTTGAAATTCGCGCCGTTTGATTCAAGCAATCAGAGCGAGAAAGTAATCGATAAGAGATGGAATTGGTTATGACACGAACGTAGTGAAAATGGATTATTTGGTTATATTGGCAAGAATTGGTGTATACTGAACGATGTATTGATTAGTTTTATAATAAACTACCTATTGATTATTTAAAACTTTTGTAGTTTTAGTGTTATAGTCGGATAACGAGGCGCTGATCTGATAATCGGCAAAGTGGTCAAATCTATTTAATTAAAAGCGGCGGATGTGATGATGGGATGGTATAGTGGTTTTTGTGTTGTTCATCAGTGCCGGGAAACTGTAAAGGTTACGAAGCTGATAGTTCGTAGGGTGAAAGATTGTACCCTGAAGATGTTGACAAAACTTTTGACGACCGGATATTGTCATCAGGGAAGGCTTGATAATTCTATAAAAGAGCATTTACTGTTAGTTGATTAGTATTGTTCATTCGTGTGGAGAAACCGTAAGGGTTACAAAGCTGAAAGTTAAAAGGGTTGCAGAATGTACCCTGAAGAGGTTGACACAACTTTTAGCGACCTGATATTGTCACGGGGGGGAGAGGTCAACAAGCCGAGGAAACAAAGGGAAAACCGTGCTGTTACAGTATTATCGAATGCATAGTTTAAAGTTTTAAATAAGCCACGAATTAATGAATTTTTTATTTTGAAATTAACATGAAATTTGCGCTGTCGCTGGTTTTAATGAATTAAATTTTTTTCATTATACAGTGAGTCCTCAACTTAAGCGGATTCGAGTTACGCGGATTTATAGATACGCGGTTAGTTCCAGCTGATAGTGTCACTCGCCATTTTGTGTTTATATAGGTTGTCTATAATATTTTTAGCCGTATTCTGTATGTTTCCGTAGTAATATGACTATGGAGACTGAAGTAAATATTATTAAATCAACATTTATTTGACATTTTATTAACCTGACTTTTATTGTAATATATTTTTTGTACTATATCCCTTTGGGATGCAATAAACTTATCTATTATTCTACATGAACATGATCTGAAACCACTATATATGTGCAAAAATACATCGTATTATCGTATTTAACTACAGTTCGACTTACGCGGTTTTCGACTTACGCGGAAATCTTCGGAACGTATTAACCGCGTAAATCGAGGACTCACTGTATAGCAAGATAGTTTTTAGGCTTTTTGCAGGAAAAATTTGTTTATTCATCTTCACAGTGGTTTTTTCAATATGGCAGAAGAAGTCAAATCGTAGTCCAACCAAAGTCTGAGGACTTCATTTGAGATATGTGTGTATTATTATTATTTTTAAAGGTAAGCCAATTTGTCAACATGGGGATTTTAACGCACAAATAGCGAACATTTTTCATTTATAACGTGGATCTGAGAGTATTTGTATTTTTGCATTACAACAAAAAACTGCTGTTATGCTGCTACGCTGTTTTGAAGAAGCCTTTGTGCACAGAAGGCGAAACGTTGGGCTTCATCAACGTTGCACCCAGTCAGTAAGGTGGGCAACGTTATTTGTAAAAATCTCTTCTTTTATTCAGTTTTAATAGATGACAGATGTTTTTATGACAACTTTGTGAAAATCCTGCGTTGATTAAACATATGCGAGTAAAATCATGATTTTGCTTATTCACAATACGACTAACATTTGTAACGTTGTTCATTAATTGCAATCATTTGGCTTCTCACATTTCGCGGGTTTCTCGTTTCCCCATAATTTCCATCGTAATTGAATTGATAAACACAAAAACAAGTTTAAAAAAATTCGTTTTTTTTAGTGCAACCCTTTTAACCTGGTTTGATATTGTGATTTGTATTCAAATCAAATTTTAAAAGTATTTGTAACAAACACGTGGTAAGAATAGTGAATATGTTTGTTGATTCGTGTTAAGTGTTTATTCCAATGGATTCACAGCAATAAATAATTGCTCAGATCACTGTATGTAGTAAACTATATATGTAGTACATATGTATGTTTATTTATAACAAAGCTTGATTTGGCTTAACAATGCTTCATTTGAAATATGTGGTTGTTAGTGTCAGTAACACTCTACGAGAAAAATTCCACCTTTAAGTGACATTTTTCTCACAATTGACCAATAATGATCCGTCAAAATTTAATAGAATTAAATGTACCGCGGAGTTGTTTACGTTTCAAATTTCAGTTTTCTGGGATATCGGAAAGTTGGTTAAAATAGACCGTAAATATGATGAATACACACACACACACACACACACACACACACACACACACACACACACACACACACACACACACCTAAACAACGGACAAATCAAGTTAAATAAACGGTTGTAATAAAAGGTTGTAATAACTACAATAACGTGAAATTATAAATGTTCGTCTTAATCCATTTCTCACAAATTTTCTTACCTAACAATGGCAATGTAAACATTAAAAGAAACTAGCAAATTTATGGAGATACACAATGGACACAGGTCGTTTAGTTTATTAATACAAATTTATAAAATGGGCAATAGCTTATAACCTTTTCTGGATTCAACCTAATCTGCAGTAGGTACCAAATTTCACAAAAAATTTTATTTTTTATTTTGTTTTAAAATTATGCAAGCGAAACAGACAGAAAAACAGACAGGTGTTTTATATTTATATATATATATTTATACACTAGATGTTGTTTCAATTTTTTGTTTGGTGTTCTTGATTGTTTCAATGTTGTTTTTGTTGTTTGTTTTTTTTTTGGTGAAAATATTTTGCATATACTTTTTTCCAATCTTTTGCTTCATGAATATCTAAAAATCGTGCAAGTTCTTGCAAAACAATTTTTGTTTCAATTTCCACATTCATAAATAAAACGCTGCGGAAAATGTTTCCGGATGGAATAAATGTGTGGTCACGACAAGCTTTCAAAATTGAATGGTTGCCCAAAAATCGTGAGGGTGGAGGAAAAAAAATAAATAATAGTGGCATTAATTCTTGTCGATTGAGCCTGGTGTGATGATTGGACACTTGACTTTTTAAAAAAAAAAAAAGGTTTTGCGACCACAAATCATTGTATGGTTGCAATTAGATTTCGTAGTAGGGACAAAAAAAAATTGGTATGAGAAAATGGGTGAAAATAATAAGAGTTACTAATGCTCGTTCTATTCAAAACCTCCCTTGTCTATTTTTGTGTCATTACTTTTAATTTCCTCGTTCACCAAAGGAAAAATGATAGCCCCTCTTAAATAAAGAGGGGCGTCAATGTTTGTGCACGAGAACTCGAGTGAGTATTTGCGTGAAAGCCAGCCGACTGTATTGATGGATGTTGCTTTTGCGACCCAAATTGGAGTTAAGATTTTAATTGCTTTCGTTAAAAAGCACAAAAAAAAGTCCCCTCTTGACCGACTCATTTGAATAATGTGAAGAAACGTCAATATTTATTCGGTTGGCAGTTAAAATAAAACCTTGAACTCTAATATCTAATGTGTTTAAGTATGACTTTTTTAATGGATTTTAACTAATTTTCATATACATTTTAAAAAATGCTCAAACTGAAGCCTGTTTTTTGTTCGAAGTGAAAATTTGTTGAAAACAAGCAGATCAAAAATGATTTTTAAGGATACGCTTTATACATAGTTTCGATTTATGCGAATTTAGATTAGTGTGATCTTTGAGTAACGTGACATTCGATTTATGCAAATTTTAATGTTTGCGAATTTCAATTTATGCAAATTTCAATGTTTGCGAATTTCGATTTATGCGAATTTAGATTAATGTGATCTTCCAGTAGCGCGATATTCGATTTAGGCGAGATTTGAGATATTTCAATTTTTTTTCATTTTTGCAATTTTCGATTCGATTTGTGCAATTTTTTGTTACAAATTATCACAAATTGCCATTTGTGCGATTAGACTTTTGTGGTTTTTGATTTATGCGGTTCTCTCTTTATGCAATTGTCCATTGGACTACGTATTCAAAACTCAATCGCACGATGGGTCACCCTGTACACATTAAACAGTAGATCTCTTAGTTTGCATGGTAAATTGTGCAAAACAAAGTAAATTTTGCTCAAATATTATCATAAACGTCTGTAGATCCCAGTGTACGTTCAATTCCCATCTCATTCACTCACTCACAAAGTCACTCACGAGTGAAGCTAATATAAAGCGTATACTGCAATTAGTCTGAAGTTTTTGCTGCAACCATAAATGTTATTTAATTTTAAACCGTCATGTATTTATATAGTAAGTTCAAATTTGAATCGGGTTTTTTAGTCCCGCTTTTACAAATTGCACAAAAATACTAATAAATTTGGAACCTCTTTTTCAGGACGATACGGTGTTTTCGTTTAATACATTATATATAGGACTATATTTACGTCCACTATTGTGAGATGGATATCCTGTGTTTTATTCATCGATATTCGATGTAATTACGAACATCCGGTGTTACTAAAATGTAGGCAAAAGGCGTTGTAAACAAAATGGGATGAATGTTTCTACCAAACAAAGTCAAGAAGAAGAAAAATAGACAATAAACAGGAGAAAAAAACAAAGGTCACTGGTAGCGAAAAACACATTACGAAAACGCATATAAAAAAAAACACTTATACGTTCACCAGTAATGGAATGGGAAGAAAAATAAAAAATAAAAGTGCAAAGACGATTGTTTTCGGGAACGAATAATTTTCGTTTTCATTGATAAAACGCAACTGGAAAAGTGCAGACAAGCGTAAAATGACCCGAAGCGTTTCTCCGGCAATTCATTTCTACTCGAATAATTGTCCTCGATGATTTCCACGATACGGATTTTTAATGACAAATTAATGAATAAAGAGATCAGCTTTCCGATTCTCAAAATTGTGCTTATGCAATTCACGTTATTTATATTTCAATCAAAAGTTAGAACGTTGAAATAGTAAATAAAACTATTTTTCTGGGTACGTGTATGTATTTCATTTGGTTGGTTTTGCATGCAATTTTTTGATTAGGCTTCACTGCAGTACACAAATGTAAAATTGGAAGTTCGACACCAGTGATGAAGTAACTTTTATTTAAAAATTATCGATACTTTTTTTTAAAAATATTTATAAATTACAACCGAACGTACAATAAAATATATTTACATTCGTGTAAAATTCATCAAAAAAGAAAGGAAAATATTTACGAATAGTTAACCCGTTCTATAGCACGAGCAGGGATTATTTCATTTCAAGTTGTTTATTATCATGTAGCAAAATACAGTCAAATTAAATAATTAAAATGTAATATAATGAAAGTTGAACAAAAACAGATCATAATAAAAACAATAAAAACAAGTTTTAAAAACAGATCAGCTAACATTAAATAATGTGGTTGGGTTGTGTTATATATATTTCCACCAACCAACCAACTCTATTTAGTGACTGGATGCTACACCTCAACCAGCTGATATCAGCTGACTTTGAAGATTTTGCGCATTGGGCACGATGGGCGGGGCTAAAGCGTTCATGAGATGTCCACAGATGTGGGTCATTCTTACTATTAATTAAAGTAATATTTATTTGTTGAAAAACAAAAACCGTTTTGTTTTAGATTCATTTGCAAAATAATATAAATTGTTCATTTATTTATTCATTTTATTTATTATTATCATACAATCTCACGCAGATTGAAAATATAACAAACAACGGAAATTAAAAATTTGAAAACATAACAAAACAAAGTTAGTCTATATACAGGAGGTATCGATACAGATTTTTATTAAAGCTATTTGTATTTTTCGTTTCCGAAGTGTGATAAGGAGGAATATGTCTCAACCTCACTGGTAAAGAATTTCAGATGTTACAGAAACAATTAGGGAATTTATTATATTGATTGAAAGGTGTATCTTTGTTATTTTAAAATTTAAAAATTTTTATTTTTGCATTTATTTTTTCAAACATGTGTTTTCAATTAGGAGCAAAGCTCAGTTTGTTTGTTTATTTGTTCGCTATGAACTCCTATACCATTCACTCAATTGATTTGAAACTTTTGATAATGTTAGAAAATTTATTAAAATGTCGACAAAATCCTTTTGTGACACACCCCCATTCGTGATTCTTTGTCTTTGGTTATCACATAATGCTGCGTCAAAATATCCGGTTCAAATTTTTCAACACAATTTTTTTCACATTGAAATTTATACATTGTATTCCGTAAGGTATATAAATTCATTTACAATTCACACTATTTGACGTAAATTATATTAAATCATCCTTTTTTTTAAAGTCTGATTTCAATCGTTTTAAGCCTAAAATTTAATTACAATTAGTTTTAGTTTCTTTTGTCAATTTTCTCAACGTAGTCTGCAACGTTAAAGGGTTTTATTTCACCGTGAAATTAATTGGCAAACAGTACTTAAAAATAAAATTAAAATGTAACAAAAAAGTTTTAAGGAAATTCATATTGGTGAATTTGTTCTTTTTTTTCTTCCAATATTCAAATTAAGAATATAATTAGAAAAGAATCCTTCGGGACTCGGAATGAAATCTTTGTATGATTTCTTTCCATATCTCGTTTCAATAATAAAAAAAGGATATCGTGTTTTTTTTACACCTAAGACGATCGAATAATAAAAATAATTAAAATTAAAAATCGGCATTTTTATGGTTTTATTATATATGTTGATTAAACACGATATTCAGAATGTTTATCCCGCATTATTGGAATAATTCTTATATTATTCGTAAAACGAGGTAGAAAACGTGGTTAGTGAATAGTAAAACTTTTTATTCGAAAACGAGGTCCACCTCGTTTTAAAAAAATAGTAAAATAAATTGTACATTTAAAATGTTCATGTTTATAATAATAAATTATCTACTTATATTCGACACAAAACGAATTTGCAAATTAGCAATCATTTTCAACTCACAAAATATATTTCGATGTCGACATTGGATGTAATGTTGAGTTGAATTTTGAAGTACATATGTACACACAAGTATGTGCGTACACAATTCAATCAAATTATAACAATAGAATAGTATAAAGTTATATAATTTTAAAATATCCTTATTAACTGAGATGCAACTCAACATGACGTTCCATACAACCTTGAAATTTTGTTAAAGTGTTGATACAAGAGAAATTGAATAACGTTTCAACGGATTTTCGGTCAACTTTGACTTAAGAGATATTTGGGGTTTTTTTTTTGACAAATTTAAGTTATTTTAAAAATGGAAATATGATATTAAAAATTTTTATAATTTTTTATTTATAGATTTCATTTCACGGCAGCTGAACATTCTTGGTCACAAACTTTACATTCTGTGCCATCCATGAAGTTGTGAAAAAAAAATGGCGACAAAACTCAAATCCTGACGACGAGAAATGGTAAGAGTTTATTTTTATGTTTAATATAATTTTTTTTTACCGTTATTTAGTTGTTTCCACATATAAATTTTAAACAGATCAAATGTTATCAATGCGATTTAATGCAAATAAAAAATACAATATCATTAAAAATACAGTAAAAAATATAGAATTGAATATCGAAACGACTGTTAACAATATTATTCAATAAATATGTGATACTAGCAAATAGCCCGTCAAAAATAACGGAAAATTTATTTACTCATTTAACTTATATTGCTTCGCAATATTCGTACAGTTAGAATATCGATTTCGGTATGAGTTTTGGCATTTTCACACATGGTGAGGTGGCGCTAGTAAAAACACAGTGACACTGCTACACAGTGGAAGTTTCTAGAAGATTCTTGAAAGTTTTAAAAGGTTCTAAATTCTTTTTATGCCCAGGTGCAAAAGAAAGAAACTCCGGATGTTTATTGTCCAATGGCTATAACTTATGAGGAGTAGTAGTAGTAGGAGGAGGAGGAGGAGGAGGAGGAGGAGGAAGATCGTGCTCTTTTATTAGTAGGATAAACATAAAATAAGCACAGGTACATTAAAAGTGCTTTTTAAGCATACACTTTATATAGTGTCTTGTACGGATATACTGCATGTACATTGAATGTTTCGATTTATGCGAATTTATCGAAATTACGCGAATTAAATTTTATGAAATCTTTGAGTAACTCGATATTCAATTTATGCGTGTTTTGAGTAATTTTTTTTTTTATTTCTGCACGTTTTGATTCATTGGAATTTTCATTTATGCGAATTTTGATTTATGAAATTTTTTTTCATGCGATCGTTGAGTAATTTGAGATTTGATTTATGCGAATTTTGTGTAATTCCATTTCTGCAATTTTTGATTTATTTTATATACGTACTGTATGCATTTTTTTTTCACATTGAACTTAGGCAGTTTTTTTAATTATGCGGTTCTTGTTTTATGCGTTTTTGGTACATTGCACTGTAGAATATATTCACATAAACTGTATTTTTTGTACAGATTAGCAACAACTGGTTTTATTTTAGTTTTATGTACTTATGAACTATGTACAGTAGTTCTATGTAAACTATGTTTATTTGGTTCTTGTTTGGATC
>JAQIWH010002362.1:0-25075 GCA_034695005.1 Cryptops parisi | reverse complement strand
TTAGAAGGGTCACAATATTTTCGTATACGATAGGGCAACACATTCCAGTCGTTTATTACATTATATGGGTATCGACAAACAAGTGTATTGGAAATTACAAAATCCAAATTAAACTTGCAGGCAGAAGAGATACGTTGGTGGGTAGCACGACCAAAGTATCGATGAAATCTATGCAACGGATGGTCTTTATTAATTATCATACGGGGAATTTCCTTTAAGCGATAATATTTCACAAGTTTCGCTAGCGTTAAAATCTTGAGAGGTCTTACTTTTGTTGAAAGTATTTTATGTAAAGCATTTTGTGTCTCGTTATTATGGATAAATAAGCATTTTAATTAGAATAGTTTTTCGTCCCTGAAAATAATCCGATTTTGCTCTTAAGCTCGTATAATATACATAAATCTGGCTATAGAAAACAAACTAGAATACCAAATAAACAAAAAAGTTATTTTAAATTAAAGTAGTGCGCACTTCTTATCGCGAACTTAGTAACTCCAATCGACTTACCTGTCACATTGGATCATACTACCAATTTGTTACCACTATAAAACACGTAATGTGTTATCTATCAGGTATGAACATTTTTTAAGTGATAAGAGAAAATATATATGTCAGACTCAATATTTTTTATATATAATATACAAGTATATAATACCAGGTGTCCTAGATAAGTGTTTCCACTGTTGCACTAAAATAACAAACATAATAAAAATTTTAAGTTTTGGATATAATAGCATTTTTGAAGGAGTCGTTCCAATGGTGCTACTTTCATTGACCTTAAAATTTTATTTTTTTTTAAAGTTAAATTTTAAACAATACGTCGTAGGTATTAAGTCATAGTTATAAAGTTGAATAGCCATATAGTCAGAATCCACTATCGTTTCATTTATTCTCAAAAAACCAACCGAGAACAAAATTACCTAACAATAGACCGTAAAAAGTACCATACTGCTGTAGCAGCTTCACTGCGTATCAATTTTGCTATGCAGCAAAAGTGAATTCAGTTGCTTGTATAATTAATTATACGAATTTAAAGTTGCCTAACAACCACTGTAAAATCACTTCTGCTGCATAGTAAAAATGATATGCAGTGTAGCTGCTATAGCAGTATGGTATTTTGTATGATGTATGGTTGTTGAAATAATCTTTTTCTCAGATTGATTGTTTCAAATAAATGAAACGACATGTGTCGTTTCCACTGTTGCGACAGTGGATTCTGACATATGGGCTATTTGTCTACAACTTTCTAAATATGATTTGCTACCTACGACGTATTGTTTAAAATTTAACAATGCGATTTCGTTGAAAATATAATTTCAAAGTCAATGACAATAACACCGTAATATATCCAAAACTCAAAATTTTCATTATATGTATTACCTTTTCAAGTGCTGTGTTATTTTGTTTTCAATACTTCGTTTTATCTAGTTTTTATGTGGTGTGTTTAGTTTTTGTATATATCTCGCATGTTTGAGTTTTTCCAATTATGTCTCTATGAGACAAAAACTTAAAAATAAATAAATAAAAGTGAGAACACTTGGTGTCTCCTGTGTGATATATAAATAATATTAATATATACAAATTAATTCTTTCAGGTCCACATTTTTTAATCAAGGTGAAATCTGTCTAGCAACGAGCCGTCTGTTTGTTCAAAAAAGCATTTTTGCCAACTTTCTTGAAGAGTTTGTCAACAAAACAAAGCAAGAACACACACACACACACAAATCAAATAAAAAAACTAATAACAAATCTTTTATTCATGAAATTTCCTTCAATAAGAAGGCGTCATCTTTTGTTTTTTTATTTGTATACACTTTTTTCCCCAATAGAGCCTTGTCAGTTGGACCTTCCCTTTCAGAATCGACAAACATTGGACCTCTAATCAGCAAAGAACACAAAGAAAAGGTTTTATTTATTTATTTATTTATCCCTTTTTGTTTTCCTTTGATTTCATTGTCACGATTAATATTTCGGATACAGATTTCCTCGCAAAGTGATCAATTACTTTTTTGAGAGATAAACAACTCGACGTACACAATATTTGTTCAAGAAAACGACAGTTATTGATACAGTATATCTTGATAGTGAACCGTTAATAAACGAGTTGATCGATAAAATATAGTATACGTTAAGTTCAAACTTGATATTGAAACTTTTCACCTTTGGGGAATGAGCTAAAATTGAAAATGACGTCATCCAATTCTAAACTTCTGCAATGAGCGATGACAATGATACCCAATTATGTCGATGATAATTACATCATCATCATTTTTCACTTTTATAACCGTTGCAGGTTCTCCGATATCTGCGAGCGGCTAACGCAGACGGCGCCATTATTCACTGCGGAGGAAATAACTTCACACAAAAATTTTCATTGGATCCCAAATGGGAAAATGTGAGTTAACCAGATAAAAATCGCAGTTAATTGTTGTGAAAAAGAGATGTTTAGGGAATTTTGTAATATAATTATAAGCACACACAAGAGATTATAATTCATTACATACATTAAAAATGCTTTTTAAGCACACTACTTAACATGACACGTACAAAAAAAATGAATCCATTTTTGATTTCTGCATGTTTCGATTTATGCGAATTAAAATTTTTTTTTAAAAAAATATATGCAATCTCTGGGTAATTCAATATTCAATTTATGCGTGTTTGGGAGTAATTTAATTTTTTTTTTTATTTTTGCACGTTTCGATTTATGCAAATTCTGATTTATGCGGATATCCTTTTATACGAATTTAAATTCATGTGATTGTTGAGAAAATCAATATTTGATTTATCCGAGTTTTGAGTAATCCTATTTTTTATTTTTGCAATTTTCGATTTATTTATTTTGATATGCGATTTTTTTTTTACATTAAGACTTCTTGGCAGTTTTTATTTATGCGAAGGACATATGCGGTTCTCGTTTTATGCATTTTTAGTACATTGAACTATACAACGTACTCTATTTATAGAAAATCAATCATAATAAAACAACCAAACAAACGTAAATATCGTTTAAAAAAAGACTGTAAATGGTACTATACAATTTCCAGCTCACTCACAAACTCACTCATTTACTTACTCACAAGTAAAACTAATATAAAGAGTTAATAATGAACACATTGCATCAGTTCATATATGATGTGAGTAGATAAGTTCAATTTAATTCGAGTGGTGCTGCATTATATAGTACATGCTCTTTGACACGATAGTTTGTATCGATACAGAAGTTCAGCCCTATAACCGGAAATTACGGCGTATCTTTGAATCGTGAGGTGAACTATTTCACGAATAACTAAAAGTGTGAAATCCATTAGTTTACGAAATTGACGAGTTTTCAAACTTCAACGATTATTTTCTCAAAACATCGAATTACACAGTTTAATCTATATAGGGTAATTTATACAAAGTGTTCGATGTATTATTTTGAGGCTTAATCTGTGCGTAAGATTAAAAATTAATAATTGAACTTTTTTGAAGATTAATACCAATTGGTACGGTATTTCATTAGCCTACGCATTACACACATATATACATTTAAATATATTTTTTTTATATTTATATATTTTAGGGATATTATTTCTCTCCGACGGTTGTATCGAATATTTCTGATGACTCGATTTGTATGCGAGAAGAGATTTTTGGACCATTTGTCTGCATTACTCCTTTTGACACTGAAGAAGAGGTATGATATGCCAACTGGCTCACCTTGTATTTGATTGCTATCGTTGGATAGTTTCGCAAGTCTAATTATTGTGCAAATGTATTGGTGTATTATATACTATACTGTGTACATGCACGTGTATATGTACTGTATATTACAACACCGCTGTCACGTTTAGATTAATGAATTTCAAAGCTCTTTGCATTTTTGGACTCACCCTTTAATTTTTTTTTTTAAATATGTTTCGAGTTCAACAAATTGAGTCAAATTTTGCTCACCCTGTATTAATTGTATGCAAACGCATCATTTTGTAAGCTTCACCTTTCTGCTAATCGTATTAACAATATTCTCTATTAATCAAACGCCATATTTCCCACAACAAAATATGGTTTCAACTCACCCTGTATATATACATAAATACATTTTTTAAACAAAAATCCAAATTTTCATTTTGTTCCATTCATTTTTAATGCCCACAACACCAACCTTTAAAAACAAACCAAACTAGCTGGCAACCTTAAATTTAATAATGTTCATTTCGCCTGTTTTTTTTTTATCCCCCTCCCAAACTTATTTACCATAAAAAATTTTTAACGTTTCACTTTTCTCCGTGAAATAAATTCGTCAAAGAATCAACAAAAAATCAGAATAAACAAAAAAAAAATAAACAAACTTCAAAAAAAAATTATAGACCCTAAGCAATCTGCTCCCGCCCTCGAGCGACGAATACTAACATTTTCTTTATCGATTCTAAGTGGGGAGTTTCCAAGGTGACGAAAGAGCAGAATGTTGAGAAGGCAAAAGCTGCAGCAGCAGCAACTAGTACGTTAAAGTGAGGGTTGATAAAACGTGATGGATGATATGGCTTCTTTCAGGTGATTGGTCGAGTGAACTCGGTTCCTTACGGCTTGTGTGCAACGGTGTGGACCAAAGATGGAAGTCGACAACACCGGCTGGCACACGCCATCGATGTAAGCCAAAACACACACCCCTTTAGTCCGAATCGTTTCTGCCAGATTGTTGTACATTACAGGGTGTTCCTAAACCAGTGGTTCCCGACCTAGCCTAATATGACATTCCACAATTTTAACCGCACCTTTATGCTTATTAGAAAAACACAGAGTAGATCTATTTTCGCACATTTCCACACTTTTCTTATTCGCAGTGTAAAATGTGTGAAAAAAGTCGATCAAGTCAGAAAGGTAAAATAAAACCAATTTGTTAGAGATTTATTTTACTGGTGATAAATTATTTATCTGAGTAAAGAATCGTACGATTAACTGTTTTTCTGTAAAAACAAATACGCGTACACTTACTGTATATGAGTGTCTTAATTATAGAAAAAACTTTAAAAAAAACACCGCGTTACACACGAAGAAACTGAGCACAATTACCAATTCTAAAGTTTATGCTGTACAGTATACAGCCTCTCCTCACTTAACGATTGACCAAAGTGCGCCTGGTCATTTTTAACGACCACTCGGACTTATGATCAGCTCTCCAGTTACATATATCTATGTAAATGTCGTACTTTATTATGGACTGAGGGTGGTAACCACTACGCCTAGAAGGATTCAATGACTAAAATGTTATTAATCTGAATGTTATTTTTATTATGAGTGAACTTTGATTTGTTTATACTATATGTATACTATGTGTATACTGTATGTATACACATATAGTATATGTGTATACATAATATATCGTTATTATCTGTCCTGATTGCTTTTTTTTATGTTTTGTACTGTATATAAAAGCTCCTCGCTTATCGACTAGTCATAGGAACGAAACTCTATCGTTAAGTGAGGAGAATCAGTAGTTAATTGATCTAGTCTTATGCTGGAAAGCCTGGCAAAGCTGCAGCAACGTGCTATGTTAAGCTGAAAAGCGTTTAAAAGCTGTAGCAACGCGCTGTGTTATGCTGAAAAGCCTGACACAGCTGTAGCAATTCCTTGTGTCATGCTGAAAAACCTGACAAATCTGAGCAATAAACTGTGTTATGCTGGAAAGTCTTCAAAAAGTGTTGCAACGCGCTGTGTTATGCTGGAAAGTCTTCAAAAGCTGTAGCAACGCGCTGTGTCATGCTAGAAAGTCTTCAAATGGTGTAGCAACGCGCTGTGTTATGCTGGAAAGTCTTCAAAAGCTGTAGCAACGCGCTGTGTTATGCTGGAAAAACTGACAAAGCTGTAGCAATTCTTTGTGTTATGTTAGAAAGCCTGACATGGTTGACAAGCATAACATCGGGTTGTCTATGCTGGAAAGCCCGACAAAAAAAAAACTGTAGCATCGCGCTGTGTTACGCTAGAAAGTCTGACAAAGCTGTACTTGTTATGTATACAATATCTCGAAGCACCTTGGTTGAAAACCACAGTCCTGCATGGTACTTTTATCTACATCACTAGTAATTAACTCGTGCTATAGCACGGGAAGGGTGTTATTGTTATGGAAAATGAACATTAAATAATGTGGGCACCTGCAATTGTTGTTATATTCCCACCAACCAACCAACTCCATAGTGGCAGGATGCTACATCTCAACCACCAATAGCAGCTGACTTGAGGATTCTGCGCGATAGGTGGGGCTTAAACGTCCACAGTTCTGGGTCATTCTTATTATTAATATCAACATGTTACCAAAGATTTAGTGATTTACTTGTCCCTAACAACTGATCGTGGATGTTGATCATAAACCATTTAACTTCAGTGAAGCATTATGTTATAACTTATAGCCTAACGATCAAGGATAAGACTTATTTTATAACCAAATAATTAAAGAGCCTGGTGTAAAAGAATGTTCGTGTTAACTAACATTTTACAATTTTGAAAAAAACACGTTATAAGCTTTATAGACCACTTAACGTTTCTTGCACTAATATCTTTGCAAATATTGTTTTCAAAATTATGCGTCGGGAAGATAATTTCTTCCCAAGAAGAGAATTTCACCTAACACATTCGAAATGTTTCTAGGTCATTTTTGACAAACAACGTTCCTTCACACTCTATTACACCAGGACCTTCAACTAGCCAAACAATTTGTACGGTAATCAAACAAAAGTTAATATTTGAAGAGGTTTTTAATCTGACGCAACAAGGCTTTGCACTTTAGTTCCTGCGTTAAACCTCAGCGTTAATGGTTTATAATATGCGGCTTAAGCAATGATTAAACAAATTCCGGTGCAATTTTTAACTACACTCGTAATAGATTCAATATTGATAGTGTTAATAAAATATAACCATAAATATGTTAAAAACATTTTCCAATTATGAATCAGTTTTGTATTAATTGATTTCAATTAGCCAAACAATTTGTACGGTAATCAAACAGAAGTTAACATTTGAAGAGGTTTTTGATCTGACGCAACAAGACTAAACTTTAGTTCCTGCGTTAAACCTCTGCGTTTCTGCGTTAATGGTTTATAATATGCGGCTTAAGCAATGATTAAACAAATTCCGGTTCAATTTTTATTTACACTCGTAATAGACTCAATATTGACAGTCTCAGTGAAATATAACCATACATAAGTTAAAACGTTTTTTCCAATTATGAATCATTTTTATATTAATTGATTAATTGAAGAGCTCCGGGCAATATAATGATAAACCACACTTTATTGACATTTTTACATCAAACTGTCCCTCAATACTGTTCAAGCTGGTTACTTTATCACTTCCTAAATTTCATAAATAGATGGTAGCATACGGAAATTCACGTTCACGTACTTTATAGTTTATCTATGGAGTTTCTCACCAAAAGAAAGGCTCCCCTGAACAATTTTAAAGCTGGCTTATCATTATATTTCCCGAAGCTCTTCAATTTATTTTATATATAGAAAGGATCAATACGAGTTAATTGCTGATTCATACAGGGTGTCCCTAAATCGTTATTCTGTTCCCTCCACATGTTGCTAAAGATAGCAATTAAATTTTTTTTAATGAGCCAGATGCCTCTAATAATTGATAAGAGTTTTTCACTCTGAACCATTTAACTTGGGTGACTCATTTTGTTACTTCGATAAAAACTAATTTCTAACCCTCAAATTATTAGTCAGACAATTCCTTTGTGCGGTGGATGAAACAAATGTTCAAAATTGAGCCCGATTTAATCTGACGCAAAACAAGTAAATTAAAAATATTTTTAAGCATATACTGTCATATTTATTTAATTATTTATTTATTTATTTATATTCAAATTTTGTATATTGTCATATTTTATTTTAATTTTATTTTAATAACACGGTCAAAGGTACCATACAACTGAAAATTAGAAAATAGCTATCAAACAAATCGAAAATGATTATATAACAAACGGTCAAAATTATTGTTCACAAGATTTGAGAGATCCGAGGATAGAGCTAGACGACGAATCCGGAGGGGCAACTCGTTCCACATTGAGTAGACATTATATCGATAACTCTTCAGAGAGAAATGAAATTATTCAAGTGGAAGTAAAAGGGGTGCTGAGAGTTATTAAAGAAACGGGGGATTTGTTTTAGTCTGTGGTAGAGAATTAATTTTTTTAAAGGAAGAAATTAATAAAATAATTAAAATAAATTATTAAATAATTTAACGTTAGCTCCATACCTATACTTGCCAACTGTACATGCATTGCCACCGTTTAGCCGCGTAAACTCCGAGTTTTCCAAAACAGGATTACCAATATAACTTAGTAGGTAAACTTTGGTTTTAGGTTGCTTTAGGTAAAATTTCGTTAATATAAATGGAACATTTTAATGTTGTTGTATTTTCTAACTAACCTTACCTGGTATCTACACCTATAACATTAGGTTAGGTTAGCTAAAAACAACATTGAAATATTTTATTTATGCTAACGATATTTTACCTAAACTCCGCCCATTAAAATCAAAGTTTACCACTTAGTATTACTAAGTACCGTATCGTAGCAAGTCTTTCTTGCGTGAAAATAAATTCGATAAATTTGTGTGAAGATCAATTTTTCTCCACCCCTGACTGGAATGCTGGCTACGCCCATGGGTGATTAGGAAAACAAAAGGTTAGGCGGATTACTAGCGGATTGAACGAACTCGATTGACGCCGTTCATCCTTCATCATCAGCCACACGATGATGTGATCCAACAAAGGCATCGCACCGTTTCTCGCGACTACCGCTCTAACCCGTCGCAGTAGCCATGTTCGATTCGGTGTCTTGCAGGTTGGAAGTGATGAAGGGATCGAATTGGAAAAAGAGGTGGAACTGGCGAAGCAACAAAAAAGCTACAACGGCTGCAACAAAGATTCCGAACTAAAATAGCTAGCTACAATTGCGGGATGGCTGGCTCGCTACATTGTTGCGTTTCACTAAGGTTCTAATCATGCAGCGGAAATAGCCTTACTTAACGAGCTGCTACTAAACTTCAGCTGGTTCTGGTTGGTTGCTGAATCTATCGGGGCAAGAGAAGTTTTATTTATTTATTTATTTATTTATTTATTTATTTATTTTTTCATGATACGCTCCAAACCGGAACAAGAGGATTGTTACAAAAATTGACTGTCGACTGACAAATAAAACAAATAAAGGAATAATTGACAGACTATGAATCCACAATGTGGGTGATGTAATTGCCTTCTTAAAATGATAACATGATTTGAGGCAGTTGAGATTGACACACGTAAAAGGGATTTTTCTTATATAGGTAGGTAGATAATTCCAGTTTTGTATAGTATTATAGGGATATTTTTTTTTGTGGAGATTTCCTGTAAGTTTTGTATCTAGGTTGATCTTGTAGATTTGAGTGGAACGAGTGGAGATGTGAAAATTTGACTGGTTTTTGAGGAAGTGATAGGGATGGTTTTCTTTTCTTATTGCTTGGGCAAAATCAAGGAAACGTTATAGTATAGAATAAGCTGAGTAATGGTTAAGATGCCTCTTATTCTACAGAATTGGGTCATGGAGCGATATCTATTTAATTTGAAGATATCAAATCCGATATCTTATATTGAAGATATCAAGCCAGTCCGTGGCGAATGCCTGCAAAGGTATGCCAATAGATTTGGGGCACGAGAAGCGTGCGTTTCTTACCTTTTTCGATCTGTGATAAGGAAGCTCCCTTTCGACCAGCTTTGCTCCACGGCCGTTTGGAGTTTCCGCATCCCATGGCGACTAGTGTCAGCTGTTCGTCGTAACGATCATGAACAACACGAGAAAGAAAACGATGCCGTTAAAGATGATGGCATTGGTGATGTTGACGAACATCGTAATGACTGGAACTTCATCTTCTTTCAGCTCGAAAGTTGTCTTTGTTCCCACACGAAAAGTTGCTGTTTTTGTTGCTTCTTCTTGGAGTTAGACTCGACCCAGGTCTCTGGCTCGACCACTCTGGTGGTTGTGTTGGTGAACGCGGCTAGTGCTGGTTCCAGAGTTGAACAGCGCTTCATCACCACCACCTACGAGAGAGCGAAACAACACGCCAACTAACTATCTATATTACAGTGGTCTGATTCGCACGATAAAGCTGATGGATGGCATCGTTGTTCTTTGAAGGTAACTGCGATGTCGTGAAAAAACGTCATTGGTAGAGCGTAACGTCGCTCGTTAAATGTTTTTAATTAATTGATCGTTGAAGAGGATGAAACCACGAATCAAGGCCATTGCTTCCCACCGACTTTTGAACAAGAGGAAATTATAAATTGCTTTCTTACCTAATGAGCACCCTTCTTCGAGCCGCGGTGTGTTGAATGACAAGAGCTCATCGGTGGACGCGTTCTTCCGTGTTTCTCGACCGCGTTTCTCGACGAGATGAGCACGTAGTAGGTGTGGTTTCCAACTATTCGGTCAAAGAAATCGTGGATTCTGGAAATGGCGCCAGCGTTGTCATTGGTCGCCAACGAGACCCTCGAGTCGCCATTGGCGTCGCGTGCCACATTACACAAGTATCGAACTATCGCGCTCTCACCGGGAACTGAAATGTGAACTTTCACCTTCGAGATCGCCATTTCCTTCTCCCGTTCGGGGGGAAAAAAAGATAAAAATTCGAGGACAAAACGTTCGTCCAGAGTTAACGATCGCCAGTGGTTTGGGAGGATCCCGACCATTAAGCCAAATGCTATTACGACGAGCCTCGTAAATATAATTAGCACTTGCAAAAGATTGGGGTGTTACGAAACATAATTGGATTCGAGCAAATGTCAACGACTCGAGCAGCCTTTTGTCGTTTCGATGGAAAACGAAAAATAAAACTAGGATCATCATGAAGAAATTCAAATTCTTTAGGATTATCGATCCTGTACCACTCGAATGTTATATAAGTACAAAACGAAACCGAGAACGAACATAACCAAACCAAACCTTTATGGATTTGAAAACATCTTAATTACGCGTGTGGTGAAATATGGTGGTGTCCATTCCACACGATGAATAGCTATTTGGAAATGTCATTTTTGCCATGATTAAACGAGTGAGTTGGAGACCTACTCGTACGTAATTGAGGCTGTCCACAATGAGTATCCGACAGAAAGTCGGAGATTTTATTTTCCACCCGCAGGTGCTATTTGTTACCGACGAGTTGCCACCGGACAACATCGATTTTGTTTTGTTTCTTTATATATATATATTTTTTGCTCGTGTTGAAAAGGGTTCCTTTATGATAGTAGCATGTCATCGCACTGTAATTGATTACGCTAATAAGCTTACTTGAACGTGCTTGAAAGCATTAACGTTTTATTAGTAACGTTACTACAGCAACTCGGACCGAATCTTCACCAAACACACGACCCCATTCCAAGTTTCGACTTTCCTAGTTGTTTTCTGTTACGACAAGGAATAACTAGACTTAAAAAACGACATAGCTTACCGTTCACAGTCGTTCACCGTTGTGTGTCCGAGTTTGGGTTTTCGATCGCTGAGGCAACCTCGATCATTAAACTATCGATCCCCTCTCGGAGATAACATCTTTTTTAACTATTCTCCCCTGACGTCACTTTGAGCCTTCTGTCCACGCTAATAAAATTAAGACCCGGGATGTTGGGGAGTCGCGTTTCGCACTCGCGACGATGCGAAACAGAATGTCACTTCCACGACTAGGATCGCGTGCGGAACGTTTTAAGTTAACTAACGTGCTGTTTTAGTAGAGATGCGAGATAGTGTCTATAAAAGTGAGCTGTTGCTCTGTTGGCCATCATCGTGTTTATGTTGGACACTTGTGCGCGCGAGTTTTTTTGTATTCCCGATCGATGGATTTGCAACGTCATCGATGGATGAAAGCGAATCATTGTTCTAGGATAAAAGTAGACTTAAGCGCATTTACTATAAATCAGATTGGTGTTGTTCTTTTTTCCTTTCCTCTTTCGTTCTTGTTATTTTTATGGCATCTGCGCGTTTCATTTAATCCCGCATTTTTTGTTTGGCGTGTTCAAATTATGCCACAATTAACACGCATTCGATATCGGTGATTGGCTTTTGGGAGCTCTGCCAAAGCTTGGGTCCTCTCACGATAGCCAAGTGAAAACAAGTGAAGAAATTGGATGATGGGGGATGAGTTCAGCACGAGGGCTTCGAGTTTTGTTGTTGATGCTACACTTAAACCTCGAAAGAAGTCAATAACGAACTTAGTCAACTCGAAGAAATGCGACAATAGCTTTTCCAAATGCGAGGTTTAAAAGCTAAACAGATTGGAATATGATATCATTAGACGGAAGAGGGGGGGGGGGTGATGGGTGTAATACCGGGATTTTAGTTTTTTATTCTTATTAACTGTTGAAAATTTCCATGCATTAGTTTTGCGGTATTTGAAAGCCCTAATTAATATAATGGTGTTCTCGTTTTTATTTGTTGGAAACGATCTTGATGGTCATAGAAGAATAATGTTGATATATGATATACAGTGAAACCCGGTTATTAAAATTACGAATAATGTCATCAGTCGGCTATTGTTATCAAATCTCATCGCACTAATCTCAAAGTGATCACAATAACCGGATTTTACTGTATATCACGGTGACTATCAGTAATTAATCATTGATAATCGCTGGAATGCTCATGCTCAATGTGTCAGAAATGGTAATAAATGCCATTTTATATGGTTTACTCGATTGCTCTTGGCAGTAACTTTCATCTTCAATATAAAACGTTTATTGGTATATGTTGCATATTATTTTGATCGAATATGTTTCATTATTTTTTTGGTTTACATATATTTTAAGAATTTTCAATGTTTATTTTATCAGGGTAAGGATAGGTGGAGTTTTTTTATTTCATTCTTATGTCTTTTTTGTCTCGGACAGTAGTTTAATGATTTTTGAAGAATAGAAAATTCGTAGACACTGTATTTTATTAACTGGATAAATTTGCTTTTTTTTGCATTAATAGTTTTGCATAATTTTTTGTTGTTGTAGGATTGATTTTAGTCGTAGTAGGAAGTTTAAATGTTATTCTACTCCAACAAACAGCTGCGTGATTCAGAAACTTGATGGCACGGGGCGCCACATGTTGGATAGTTACGAGGATTCGGTTTCATTATATATATTTTTTTATGTGGGCGTGGCCTGACGTAGCAAGCGTCGAGTAGCTAGAGATTTTTTAAACTTTTTAAAAAATTTAAATTAAATTTTTTTAACAATTTTAGAAAAAATAATAACAATAATAATTTTATTTGCATTCAAACGTGAACACTAGGACAAACACAGTAATAAATACACACACACACACAAAAAACAAGCACTGGCGGATTTATGGGGAGGGTTTTGAACCCCCCCCCCCTCTAGAACATGTTTAGTTCAGGTTGCTATTTGCATGTTTTCATGGAAAAAAAGGCAAAATTGTGTATTTTTTTAGGTTTAATCACGGAGCTTGATTTGCTAAGAAAACAACGGAATGTTTTTAGACATTGGTTTTGTTTTTTTTATTTTTCTATTTTTTCATCATACAATCCAAAATAGACCGAAAAAATTTAGACATATTTGTCATGAAATTTCATATGGACCATTCTCAAAAATTAGGTTCTGAATCCGCCACTGGATACAAGTAGTGTTAGCCACTAACGCCACCTCCAGTTCCTCTTGGCAAACTGAAAATGAGATAGATACCATAATGAGATAGATATCATTACTATTGCTCGCCTGTTTTCATAAGAACATTAGCATATAATTAAAATGTGACTTATGACTCAAGTGATTAATTGAAATTTAAAAAAGAATAACCGAATGACGGTGCTCGGTGTTGACAGTACGGGACGACAAAACAACGAACTTTGGATATTTGGTATAAATGTATAGGTGACAGCGAAAGAGCGAAACGACGAAAGTCTAGGTGACAGAAGTCGAGGTATGCCTACTGTTGTAGCACCGATGTTTTACAACTAATATTGAACACTAGCTATATGTCCATCAACAATGACGGAAACATTTTAGCTCATGTTGCCTGGCAACATTATTTTAGTGTAGCATATTGAGAGTGAAAATTGAGCAGCTGCATCTGCAAAAAAAAATTCTGATTTCGGTGTGACAGACATATAAACATACAAACAAACAAACAAACATACAGACCAAGCAAATTATATTGTTAAGAGATTTTGAATACAGTAGATCCAGTGGGTTGTTGGTAGGCGTTTAAGGCGCCAATTATTTTTGTGTGTGTGTGTTTTTTTTTAACGAACGAATCGATTATTCTGATAGACATACAGTATTACTTTTTATTTACAAATTTCAACTTAAAACAAATTGGCATCGCATAGCGACATTTTGCCCTCAAATTAAAATCGAAACGCAAATGGTTCATTTTTATTGGAAGATAGATGTATTAATAATTACGGTGAACGTGTGGAATGGACTGAATTTGCACTTCTAGTTCATTGTCATTAAAACTGTAGACGAGTCTACAAAGTGAGAAAGAAAATTAAAGTATGAAAAGAAATCATCACACTTCATATTACAGTACTTGGTTTTTGTTTTTCTGTTAAGTATTGAAAATGGAATTACTTTAACCATGGACTTGGGTTCTGCAGCGAGGAGGGTTTCTCCTCGTATGGTCTACTAATGTAAAGGTTGTTGTATAATAATGAAGGCACTTGCCTATTGGACAACCCTTGGACGTCTTATGATTCTTTGGTTAGAAACCCGTCTCTTTTTGTTTATCTATTGTAGCGTCGTTTTTTTACGCGTCATTGCACTTGGTCAGTCAGGCAGTTACGGAGTTGAAAGCGTTGGATGGGCAGTGCTGGTTGTTGTACTACATTCTTGGTGGGCGATCCAGTCTAGGTCAGGTTAGCGGTTAAGTCACTTAAAATAAAAGAAATCCAACAGTCCTGAGACGAACTAACAAATATGTTCTTCTTTTGTTTTCTACGCGTTTTATATTTTACAAGTCTCGTGTCACAACGACACGAAGAGACTAGCACTCGTGTTTGCAATTATCATTCTTGGTCACACACTCGTAGTGTCATCTTTGGTTGTTACCGCTTCGCACGATCATGAGTTGACGTCACACGTCGGCTTCTAAAAAGGTCACTTTGCGGGTCGTGCCGGAGGCTTTGGGGGTCGTCGATGTCGGAGGAGGTCGCCGACCCCCACCCCACCCGTCCACCGTGAACACCGACGGGTGCGAATAGAGCGGACGTGAAGCGTTGGCCGTCGAACGACGACCCTTGGTTCTCGGAATGGCGTGGTCGTACCTGTAAACGTTGTCTCCGAAGTAGAGGGGTCCCGTCGGACGGGGCGGGGGCGGGGGCCATTGCGGAGGGGGCACGGGAGGAAGTCCGTTTTCTTCCCACACGATCCGGTCCGAGGTCCAGGGCCCGTAGAACGCGGCGGGAGTCCGGCTCGCGATCTCTCGAGGCCACGAAGCCAGCATGGAACGCAGTTCCATTTCGTGCCGAGTGGACGGGATTTCTAGTTGCACGGGGTCGTAGAGAAACAAACGCCTCGTGATGGACGGCGGTCGTTCCGGACCAGGGTGAGGTTGCGACGGCTGCCTGGAGGTAGTGGTGGTGCTTCTGGGGGCTGGGACTGGAGGTCGTCCCCTTTTGGGGTCGCAGCTTCGCGGAGGTCGTTGGGGCGGCGACGAAGGACGACGGCGCGTCGACGTTGGCGACCCCGAAGAATGACCCACTGGCTCTTCGGCGGGCCGCGTGGGGTGACCGTTGGCCACGGGATGGTTTGGTGAAGCGTGTGATCGTTGCTGTTGAACGATGGAGCTGGACTCGGAAGCGCTATCGTCGCTCGATGGACCTATGAACTTGGGATGATGCTCGCTGGCTACGTAGGAAGTGTCGGGAGAAGCTCGAGCGCCGTCCAAGCCGTCGACGCCGGGCCAACGAGACAAGGCGGAACCCCCTTTGACGTCACCGTTGCTCGTGCCTCCCACGCACCACATGGTGCTGTCGTCCACGAAGCCGTAGTTGTCGTGGACGTTGGCGGGTCGAGGGTCGCGGGAACGTAAGAAAAGTCCACGGATCTGGAAAAGAAACGAACGATTGTAAGACGGTTGAAGACGAATAGTTCAACTTACACTGTGGTGTCGACCTGTTGGAGAACGAATGTCGAAACGAGAAAATAAAATGGTTTAAAGGTGAATCGAAGAAGGGGGAGAGCTCATCATTGAGGTTTGGAAGTAGCCTTTTGACGTGACTAACAAAAGGTGCTTTGGAATTCGGAGTTGGAAAAGTGAAACAAAATAATCGTGTGTTCGTTTGGGGAGTTTACTACGAATTTAGCTACTATTAAGGGGGTAACTTAACCAACCTGTGGTGGTCGCTGGTTTTCCCACCCACCGAGATCGGACACGCTATCGTTCTATAACCACACCGGAAAGAGAAAGAGAGAAGAAAAAAAACAAGAATACAAAGTGATTCGAGTGGCATGGTGATGAAAACGAATGGAAATGAACCAATCGTTATCTTTCAGTCTTTTGTTTATCTTTCTAGGTCAGTTCTCCAGTAGTCGAATTTCCATCCATCGATGCCCTAGTAGTTATCGAAGCGTAGCTGAGTGAATGAAAAAGATGAACGTGTCTATCTGTCTGTACGTACAGTATAGTATGTATGTGCCAATGCGTTTAGTTGTCTTTAGTGTGGATGTGGGCGTTGTCTCTTTTACTCGTTTTTATTCGTCCTACTCTAGTAATCCGTTTCCCATTGAACGACCACGAAGTGATCGAACGAGTGATAATAGCCAGCGAACGACGTTGCCTTATTAGGGAGAAGAAGATTCTCTTTATTATTATTATTATTATTATCGTTCGGGGCTCATCTTTCTTCGCTACCTTGAACTAACGTCTTAACTTTCCACTGCGAACAAAGGTTAATCACGGACACTTTTTCTATCGGTGGAATGCAAATTCTCCTTTTCATTTCCACCGAATAGAGGCAGAATGAAAAGCATCATATCCTACCGAACCGCGAAGAATTTTAGTACCTGTTGACCTTGTCGTGTTTTGAAAGCATTATTCAGTTGTCGTAGTAGCATTGAAACGCTAAACCATTATTGGATAATAAGCACGATTCATTGTTCTTATGCTCCGAAGGGAACACATTGTTTTATTACGACCATTGCATTTTATTACGTAACGATGTATTTTAATGAACGCGCCAAGTGACGAAGAGTAGACTAGGCAGAGAGTTAGTGTCGTTAGCGACGTATTTTTCGTCGTTACCAGTGACGCGTGAAGCGTTTCATTGAGGCAGTTGGTTGAAAAGTCGTTGGTTCGTGACATTTCGATATTATTATTATGTGTGATGATGGGGGAAAAAAAACCTACAATTTTGAATTTTCCTTATTTTTACGTATAACAACCCACTAAATAGGGTTTGCCCTTTATTTCAAAGGACAGCGTACTATTTGAACAATTTGTTTTTTTGTCCTTTACCAAAGTGATAAAGGACACAGAATGTCTTTTATTCCACAGAATGTGTTTCATTCATTTCCAAAAAGGAATCGATTTCTCCTTGAAATTCCAGAAACATTAGGAATTGTTTTCTTCAGAAAAATTTCAAGTTTCAATTTCAATGTACATGTACTGTATATATATCATTTCTCAGTGACAGAAAACTTAAAAAGTTACATTTAACCACATAATGACAAAAAAACTAAGGAAACAAAATTAAAAATAAAAACTTACTTTAAGTTGCTGACTGAGTAGCTTATATTTTTTAACACGACGTTTCGCCTCTTAACTAGAGGCTTTATCAAATTTAAAGAAGAAAAAATAAGAAAATAGGAAAGAGAAAAAAGTTTTATTTTTACTTTCTTTTCCTTAATTTTTTCATTAAAAAGTTAGATAAAATATTTAATTTTTTGAATGTCCTTTTTTTTTTGTCCTTTCCGATTGGTAAAAAAAAAAACAGGAACGAGGAAGACTTAATTAGGGGTAGGAAGACTCACCGGCACTTGATCGAGAATTCGAAGTAAGACGAGTGACACGAGGGCCAAAGTGATGAGTTGAATGCCAGACGAGGCGATGAAGAAGATGGAGATCTCGCGCCATTCTTCTTCTGCTAAGAAAAACAAAAGATAAGAAGAAAAAGAAAAAGTTACCAACTGAGATTGTTAGGCTTACGCCATCTTTTTTCATCGTCCAAGGCTTCCTTAATAATATATATATACAACAATCGGAAGCTTTTCAATTTTCTTTCGACCTCGACCACCCAATCTCTCATTTTCATACCGTGTTATTCTTGGCCGCTCGTTAAAATATGTCTAACGTGGACTTATTTTTTGTTTTGTTTTGTTTGTTTTTTTCTACTCTTTCGGTTCGGCCACAACGGTGCACGTTATATCACTTCCTTTTTCGCGCGTGTGATCAGAATGAAGAATGGGACGCCAAGAAGTTGCAGATGGCTGCTGGAGGCCATTACATACATACATACGAAACCTTCGGTGTTTACTTTTTTTATAGGATTCGTGAAAACAAAACCACTTTGTGGGGGTATTTCTGGTTAAGGTAGTTTTTAATGAAAAGAAACGTTGTTAGGTTTTCAACTCGGAAGACCAAAAAGCAGCGCGGAATGAGTTCATTAACCGCCTGTTTGGCGGTGTCGACGATTTTTGTTCCGGGGGTACGAATTTTCGATCTAAAACTTCACACTCGTAAAAACAATCCACTAAGGTCGCGCTTCATCAAACAACCGACAACTTTTGCGGGGAATCTCAACTTCATCTATACGAAGGATAATGATACGTTTACAAACGCGCGGAAGAGAACAAGAACCGTGACGTATGTTTTGGAAGAGGAAAGCCGTGTCATTGGCTCGTTTTTTTTTGTGTGTGTTTTATTTCTTCGCGATTAGGATACTGGGGTCGCTAATGACGGAAATCTTAAACGTGGAAAGTATAACATTGGAAATGATTATTATTATTATTTTTTTCGTCGTTTCTTGATTGCTTTTAATTTTACCTCGTTAGGTGTCATTTTCTCCAGCCTCATTAGCAACAGCGAATGGAAGAGCGATTAGCCTCCGCTCGGGAACGAATAATAAAAATAAAATTGACTATGACGACAGCGCAATAGTTTAACCTCAGTGGAAGATTTTTCCAAACGACCAAATCGACCTTAGGGTTAGTGTTTTAGCATCGTTGGTTGTTCGAGCGAAAAGTTTGCCCATTATTTTTTATTTTTTGTCTGTTTAATTTTTTTTTATGTTATATTATTGGGTCGTCGCCGCTACTGTCGGCAAAAGTTCCCAAGGTCGACAGGAAGTTATTCGATCTCCGGATTCGGCCGGTTCCTTCTCCCTGCGGGGGCGGTAGACCTTAGAGAACACGACGTGAGTTGAACACCTCCACGGAATAATACACGGGTACTTGGCCGATTCCCAGTTCCCAGCCTTGGATGGATTGAAATGTATAAATAATAATAATAATCATAATAATTTGAACTTTGAACGTGAACTACTCTTCCATTCGGGCGAAGCGTATACTGTACTTTGTACCGCGCTCCGTCGGGTCCCATGTGAAGATTTTCTATAATACAGGTGAACCCACTCCACTATAACGGCGGATTTGGGGCAGGACCACCGCCGTAGATCGAATCACGATCTTTTTTTTTTTAAATTTGTTCAATGCATATGAATGCCTAAAAACTTTTGTAAATGTTTTGTAAATGTGACAAAGAATAGAGCGAGTATGATGGAATCCGGTTATTATAATTACGGATAATGTTATCAGGCGGTTATTGTTATCAAAAAGCACTCGTCCGAGAGTGATCATAATAATCGGATTCCACTGTATTATTATATTAGCCATGGTAGAACAACGTTTCATTGGTATGAGAGGGATTCGAGGGGTGTTTTCATCCGTGACTTATCGCGTCTGAATGGTTTTGCTTTGGAAGCCAGTGTTTTTTCCTATCTAAACAATGAAGAAAATAATAATCGATGGGGGAAAACACCGACCGCGTCTCCCGGATAACCACTTCGATTTCCGCCGTCATCGATCGTTTATTCGTGGGTGGAGGCCCCCACCTCCTGTCTTTTATGGCCAGTTGTTGTTATTCCGAAGGGAATTCCAATCGACCCGTCGTCTGTTCGTCCGTCCCTGACAGGAAGGAAGGAAGCCCCATATACGTTTCTATTCGGTAATGCAACGCCGGAAGGACGCTTTTCCTCCGGCGACCTACGCGTTGTTCGACCTCGGAACCCTTTAAAGGAGGTCGGAACGTACAACGTTCGACGACGACGACGACACGTTTGGCATTGAAAGCGCGACCCATGTTTGGGCACGAACGCTGTTGGGACTTTGGGTCGCCAAACACAAATTAGTTTTGTTTGGTTTCTTTTCCCCCCCAAAAACACATGAGGGTTCATTGCTCGATGGCCCGAGGCGACGGTGTCGGTGTCGTCGTGGTCTCGCTCGCTCACTGGCGTTCATTCATTCGTGATGTTGAAACGAAAGCGAGAAAGTCATTAGAACGCTCATTACACCACACTTCTTTGCTGGAAGAAAACAAAAACAAAAAACGATGAGAATAAAAAAGGCGTTTTCTTTTACGAATCAGTTTGGTCATCGGGCAACACGCTTTCGTTCCTATTTCCGGCAACAAATCAGAGTTTTCACTCGGCACGCGAGGAAAACACAAGGAACACTGCGATGATGTGTGATGGTGTCTTTTATTGCATCGAACACCCGTGTGAAGATTTCGTCATTCGAAGCAGGACGACGACGACGGTTGTTTAAACCAGGAACCGACGAAGTAGCGCGTGAAATAAATACGTGATGATGATGATGGTGATGCAAGCTGAGTTTTAACAGCCGTTGTTAGTCATTAAAAATGTGTACACTGGACGTTCAATTAGCTCCATGGTATGTGTTTGAACGAGGTTGTCGAGAAAAGTGAGTTTTGTTTTCTATGATCGATGGTTAACAACGGCCTTGCAATCATTGAAACATTTTTTGTAGGTTTTCAATATACATTTCATACAGTAGCTGGAGTCGTAGTGTGATGACGACATGAAACGATATTGATAGATTATCGAAAGATTTGTCGATTGGTGTGATGCAATATCATTTTTTAGCATGGTCTCTTTGCTGGATTTTCATATGTTGGTGGTTTTCTTGTTCGGACCTCTAAATTCGTTCGATTGCTAGTTGACGCTAATTATTAACGCTGTTAACGGGTTATGACAAATTCAATGAATTTTGTTGTCAAATGTATCATCCCTATTAGATTGGACGAACCGCTCGCAGCCATAGAATCAATTAATTGGAGAGACAAGAAAAGAGTGACCTCTTTGTTGATTGCGGAATAACTGTCAAAGCCACGATGATGTAATGCCATTGATTAATGTCGGCCTTCAATCACTGGGATAGATACATACTAAAGTTTTAAGTCTGAGCAGTTTTTAAACTTTGTTTTATCGTTTTCACAGGTTACAGAATTGACACGTCCAATGATTTTAGTTTATATTATTTTTCACCACGCTTATTTCATTCCGACGACGTCAATGTCACGTCTATTGAAGGTTCGATAAAGGCCTGCGGATATTTGATATTTGTTTTTTCACAGGGGGATGAAATTAGGGTGGGGAGGCACGCGTGCTGTCTAATGATTTCAATTTATATTATTTCTCACTGCACTTATTTTATCCTACTACGCCAATGTAATCATAAATGGTTATTGAAGGTTTGATAACGGCTTGCGAATTATTGATGTTTTGCTTTTTTTTTTTTACGGCTGTAACTCATCTTTCAAAGCTAGGTTATTTTTGTCTTCAGGGAACTTAAATGGGGGGGGGGGGAGAGGAGCAGAGACTGGGAGAAAATTCAAACAGTTTTTTTGTGTGTTTCTATTTCTTTTCGTAAATAAAAGAAAATGAACAATGGATTTGTTGGTATTGTTTACCTTTGTTGACAGTGTGGAAGGAGGCGAGCACGAGTAGAGCCACTTGGGACGCGACGGCCAAAGCGCAGACGGCGGTGAAGAGCAGCAGGCAAGCGAGGGAGGCGGGTCGCTTAGACCAGCGACCGGCGCACGACAACCACGCTAACGCCGACCCCCAGACGGCGGCGCAGCCTCCCGATACGACGGCGGCCACCCAAACCGACGACGACGACGACGAAGCGACGACGAACACGACTCCGAGCGCCAACGTCACCAGCCCCACGGTGAGGTAAGTGACGCCGGCCACGAGCAGCGCCCGCGCCACCGGCTCCGGGTCCATGGGCCGGCAGCTGCCCCCCGCGACGACGCATGCCGAAGCCCCGTCAACAGGGCCCTTGTCAACGACCGACTCGACGTCGTCGACGCGTTGGCTCCGTGGTTCTCACTGCCCAGCCTAGAGTACATACATACGCTTCTCCAACGAACGAACGACGATACGAGGCGATTTCTTGCTGCTTTGCCACCAACGCAACGCACGCAATACAAACACACACACACCCGCTTAAGCGCCTGCGCCGCTAGCGCTTTGATGTTGCGGGGGAGGTGGCACGCAGCCAGCCAACCAACTCACCTGGCTAAGCACAGCGCCATCGCCTCCTATTGTAGCCAGTTTACTGGACGCCGCTGCGGACACCGTGCGGAAATTGCCAGGTCGCAGCGGCGTTTTTTGTTGGGATATTCCTCACACACAGCCTCAGCGTCACTCGGAACCATTCCTAACACTACTGTAGTTTTATGTCCATCTTCTCTACAAGATATTCCTAATAGTACTGTAGTTCATAATCTTCCCTACTGACTCTGACTGATCTCGACTGACGAGAGAAACCTTCTTTCGCAAGATTTGTGAGTTTCAAACAAACTACAGTAGGTGGTTGTCGACTATCAACAAACGACAGGCTGTAAAGCCGTATGGATTATCTTCGCTCAATTGTTTGAAACGGTTCATCATTTTTTTTCCTACCGTTTTGCAAATATTTTTTCTTCTGTTAATCACGATCGATTCGAATTTGTGCAGTTTGGATCTCTTGTTTAGATTGGTGCAAGACAACTGAAAAGTAAAGTGAAAAAAGAATGTGTTAACGTGTCGATTCGAAATCCTATTTTCTCCAACTCTAGGTTCGACACAATATTTAAGTAATCTCTACACCTACAGGGTAATTCAGAATTCCTATTTATTTCTCAACTTTCAGAGGTGATAGATGTAATGAAACGTTTTTTTATTAGTAAACGATACTCCTGAAATGGTTCTTTAACGAGATATAACGAAATATATGGCGTATTGGTGATACTGTATATTGGTCCGACTGGAAATAAACATGCATTTCCATCGAAAATAAATGGCATGCAATATTTTTTTTTTGTAATTTCGTTGTAGCTCGTTACGGAATTATTTCCGGACTATAGTTTATTGATAAAGTATTTCATTTCATGCCTTTTATCACTTCTGAAAGTTAGAACAACCAAGAGAACGGTTGGTTAATCATTTCTGAATGAACCCTGTAGAAAATTGGATGACATGTTTTATAAACGTGAGTTTTAATTACAAACGTTGCGTGTCATTATTGTAGTGAACAAAAAATAAGTAAATTTAATAATAGTCGTTCACAGCAATTTATTTTTGCAACGTAATGCTAGTACGTTATCTTTACTTGGACGAAATTTTCTATATTCACAGGTAGGAGAATATTTTATTTTTCCCTAACTTATACTGTGTGTATGTTACGTTATTATCGTAATATGCGTGTCATCATATTATTATCAATAGGTATGTCAATCATCCGTATATCGGTGTTAAATATAGTAATATAAATAGAAAACAAAACACGAAAAAGCAAAATTTTGCTACGTTTTGTTCTAAAAATTTAAGTTGCCACGAGCAATATAAATAATCTGTAGCACCAAAATTGCCACTTTACAGAAAACCTTTTTCATGAACATTGTCTGTTTTTAACGCCTCATTCACAAGGTTGATTCGTTGTTGCCTGAGGATCAGGTAGTTAGTGGTCGTCAGAAGCGATGCTGCATGCCACTGTAAGCACCAAGTAGGCTACTCGAATCTGTTTCTCGGTGAAAACCAGTCTCATTTAGCTCCTCTCTCTCGTTTCAGAGGGCAAACACCCCGAACATCCGCTTTGTAATTCATTCGTTCTTCGTTGCGCATCTATCCCTGTTCGTTGTTGGTGGCCATATTGTGCTATGGGTAGTTCCTATCGTCATTACCCGATGATGCTACAATAGAACGAAAAGTTAAAAGAGGGTGGAAGCTTTTTTTCCCGCCATGAACTTTTTTACACTTATTCGTCAACTTTATCTTTCTTATCTTGCCAATTATTTATCTTTCTCGACTTTTTAATCTCCTTCCGTGTTGTTACAACCGAAGGTTGTGTCTGTATGCGTTAGTGATAGTTTAGATATAATGCTCGAATAGACAGTATATTTTGGTGTAAAAAAAAAGTTTCATTTTCTTTATCAAATTATGCGTTTCCTCGCGCAATTGTAGCATTAAATAATAAGTGAGTGAGACTGTCGCGTCGATTTCCCCCGGGAATCTCGAATCTCGTAAACATAGGTTATCACGAGACAATAGAAAGTAGTTTTCTTTTTTCTTCCCCTTTTTTTTAAGTAAGAAAATGTGGTTTTTTTTTATGTTTGTTGCTGTTGTCTTTTATTCGTCTTGTTAGTTTGTGATAAATACATGATCAAGTGGCTCGTTACTTCACTTTTATGCCTTCGGGTGACGGAAAGGGAGGAAAAGCGGAAGAAGGAGCAGGTGCAAAATGTTGGGCAAGGGGGACTCGTCGATCGAACGCAGACGTCTGTTGAACAGAGATGAACACACGCACAACTCAAAGGTCGATCAGTGAATCATATAGTTTTTTTGTTTTGTTTTTTAACCACCACGAATATTACGCAAAATGAAACGATTTTCACTCATGTACATTCGATTTACTGAAATATTGATTTTTATTTTTTTTTAATGGAAAAAATGGATGAAAAGTTGGACTCGGGAGATTATTTCTTACCCCGAAAGTATGTGCAAAATTATATGGGTAAGTTAGCGAAAACGTGTGCAGTTGTTAGTTTATGTACATACTA